>CABHPP010117264.1:0-12961 GCA_902168425.1 Peromyscus attwateri | reverse complement strand
TCCTGTCTCTATATCATCTATGTATACATCTGTATATACATCCCTCAGGTCTAGCCAGCCAGTCTCCTGTCTCTATATCATCTATGTATACATCTGGATATACATCCCTCAGGTCTAGCCAGCCAGTCTCCTGTCTCTATATAATCTATATATACATCTGTATATACATCCCTCAGGTCTAGCCAGCCAGTCTCCGGCCTCTATCAATCTATTGTCTTTACAGACTTCTCTTTCTGGATATTAGAATCCTACTATACAGTATCTTCTTGTAATTTGCTTCTTACAATATATCGTAGTTTTAGAAGTTTGTAACAACGATCAGTAATTTACTTTTTTTTTAATAGCTTAATTGTCTGTTTCTGTACTTATCCCATTTTGTTTATGGATTCATCAATTGGTGTGCATTTTCAGTTTCATACTTATAGATATGGCCAATAATGCTGTCATGAATCTTTATGCTTTTGTATGGACATATATTTTCTGTTTTCAGTTCTCCTTGGTTACATACCTGAGCATGAACTCCATGAGTCATTCAGAAAGTCTGTGTTAGCCTTTTGAGGAACTGCCAGTGTTTTTCAAAATGGCTGCATCACTTTACATCCCCATCAGCTGGTTATAGGGGTTTCAATCCTTGTCAGTCTTTGGTCCTTGTCATTATCATTTTTCTTCGTTGCTTTCGTAGTAGGTACGAAGCGGATGTGGTTTTGATTTCTATCTCACTAATGATGTTGTCGATGGCAGTGAACACTTTAAAAAATAACGTTTAATGGTTATTTGCATAGTTTTTGGAAGAACTTCTAGTCACTCCCTTTAGTTTTGAGGTGCTAGGAACTGAACCCAAGGCCTTGTACACGCTAAACAAGGGTTCTATCACCAGTCACACCCGCCCCTGGCCCCTTCTTCTGTATAGGGATTAAACCTAGGGCTTCCTGCATGCTAGGCAAATACTCAACCAACTAAGCTATATCCCTAAGCTCCTTGTCCATTTTTAAATTGAGTTGTCTTTTAAAAGTGTGTGTGTGTGTGTGTGTGTGTGTGTGTGTGTGTGTGTGTGTGTACCATAGCACAAACGGAGAGGTCAGAGGACAGCTTGAGGGAGTCAGTTCACTCTTTCTACCAGATGAGCACCAAAAACGAAGCTCAGGTCTTCGGGTTTGGTGGCAGGTGCCTCTACCCGCTGGGCTATCTCAACAGTCTGAGTTATTTGTCTTTTTATTATTCAGTTTTTAGAATTTTTACTAACTCGCTCTGCTAGGCTCCTAGCAAATGAATGATTTGCAAATATCTTCTTTCATTCCATGAGTTGTGTTTTCACTTTCTACTTATTTTTGAGTTTATTTTGTGTGTAGTATATGCACATGTGTGGGTGCACTAGTGTGCGAAGCTCAGAGAATGGCACACGTCTTCTTCAATCTTGCTCCAGCTTTTCATTCTTAACGTGTAACTAAAAATGTTGACACATTTATTTTGTGCTGGCATTTAGAGTATTTAGAGTAAACATTGAATAAGCAACACTGGTATTATTTTGGCATACTGTAAATCTGAGGGTTTTTAAAATTCATTTTTATTATAATTTTATTGAAATTATAGTATAATCACATCCTTCCCCCCTTCTCTTTCCTCCCTCCAATGCCTCCCATTTACTCTTCTCTCTCTAAATTCACAGCCACTTTTTCTGTTATTACACAGACACTCACAGACAAACACACAGACATACACATTTCTAGATACATAAATATCTGCTCAGTCTATATATTTGTTTGCATATAATTTCGGAGCTGACCACTTGGTATTAAATAACCAGTGTGAAGAAGGCTCTTCCCTAGGGAAGGCTGTTTCTCCCCCCTCAGCATTCCTTAGTTTCTGTAGTTCTTTGTTGAGGCTCATGAGCTTTCCCCCTTCCATGTTAACATGTCCGTTAGCGTCATCCTTCTTCATGTCTTGTTTAAGCAGTCATGCTGATGAAACCTCATGAGCGTAGCTTCCACCTTCTTTTTTGGACAGGCTTTCAATTGGAGCTTGCTATTTTCAGCTTGACTGGCTGGCCCGTGAGCCTTCAGAATCAACCTGTTCCTCCTTTTCCCTCTCCTGGGCTGGGATCACAGACTCTTGGCTTTCCACATGGGTGCCAAGTCTGGAGTCAGGTCCTCAGGCTTGCCATAGGAAGCACATTACCCACTGAGCCTTCTACCTAGCCCTCATTTTTCTGTCCTGAGAGTGTCCTTTGAAGCACAAAAGATTCTAATTTGGATGAAATCCAATTTTATTTTGTTTTTCATTGTTGCTTGGCTTTTGTTTTTGAGATAGGTTCTCACATATCACAGGATGGCTATGTGCCATGTAGCCCAGGTTGGACTTAAACTCCTGATCTCTCTTCCCCTACCTCCTAAGTTCTGGGATGCTCAGCTTTATTATTTACATGTTTTTCACATCATAGCCACAAAACCATTGCTAATCCAGACTTCTGAGGATTTTCCAAATGCTTTCTTCTATGAGTGTGGGAGTTTGGGATTGTATGTTCACATATGGTCCAATTTTTAAGACATTTTTATTTATGTGTGTGTGTGTGTGTGTGTATGTATGCTGTGTGTGTGTGTGTGTGTGTGTGTGTGTGTGTGTAACTGACTGAAGATGCCAGAAGGAAGGCTCTGGATCCCTAGAGCTGGAGTTACAGGTGGTTATGAGTCAGCCAGCATGAACTTGATCCTCCTCAAGATCAGTTGAGCTGTTTCTCTAGGCCTCAGTTTCACTCTTTTGCATAGAGATAGCCACATAATATTCCTGTTAGTTTATAATAAAATAATTTACATATCTATAGTCCCTAAATAAAGATCTGTCTTTGAGTCATAGATTCTACTTCTAAGAGTATAACGAGCATGAATTATATTTCCTGAGAATAATCTGTGAAAATGGAGAAAGTTACTTCCTCTCGGCACTGTCCTGAGGATTGACCCAGATGACTGATGTTCCTGAGAAGGCCTCAGACAACGACGATGTGATGGTGTTTATTGAGTTCACAAATTATATGTCAAAGCATGCATTCATTATTTATTGCAGTGTTGGGGATTGAGCCCAGAGCCTCATCCATAACCAGGCATGTGCTCTACCAGCAGCCAGCCACATGGCCAGCCCTGGCATCTTTTAGAACAGAAAGCAGTTGCAGGTTTGGCACACATCCTTTTGGAAACCCTGTACTGTGTAAAACGAAATATGTCTGCATGTAACCTGTTCTTTAGAAGTTATCTTTCGGTTTTTACGTCCTACTCTTTTTGCCTAGATTCTATGATTATTGCTTATTTTGGGAACTTGGAAAGTACCGTGCAAATATAGATATAGCTATGCTAGTTAAAAATAAACGACTTAGGTTTGTTGGTGAAGGAAAATATGATGCTCTCTGTAGGTATAACTGCTTGATGAACACCAGATTTGCATTTCATAAGAACATTTCTGGAGAAATTGAGAGTACATTGAAAGCTAGGAGCCAAATGCTTTTCCCAGACGGTAATTTATAACTCTCAGTGAAGTCAAAAGTAATTCTGAGGGTAGAGTTTAGGCCACGTGTTTGGAAAACTGGAAGAAAAAAAAAGGCATGAATAAATTTCCAAATCTTTCCAAAGTACTTAGAAGGGAGGCAATTTGTAGTTATGAGCTTGAGAAATGTTTTTTCCACTGGTGGAATATTCCTTCCACTTTGGCATAATTTATTTTACCTTTTACAGGATGCTAATCATGATAAAATTTAAATAATCACTTAAGCAGCAAAAATTATATAGGACCATACCAGTTATAAATCTTAATGCAATCATTAATGATTCTTTTAAATCGATTTTCTAATGCACTTTCCAATGACTGTATCATTAGATGTTGCTGAAACTTTTCAAACATATTTACTATGTATCAGGATGTCTGTGCTCATGATTTATCCATAGTTCAATTGGAAATTACCAGAGACTTTTCCTTTTCTTCTTTTGATTTTTGTTTTTGCAAAAGTTTCAAGAGCTCCTTAAAAAAAAAATTTCCCTATTTGTAGGCCAGGTGTGGTGGTGCATGCCTTTAGTCCCAGCAACTGTGGAGGCATTGGCAGGTGGACCTCTGAGTTTGAGGCCAGCCTGGTCTACGGAGCAAGTTCCAGGATGGCTAGGGTTACACAGAGAATCCCTGTCTTAAAAATAAATAAAGAAGCTGGGCAGTGGTGGCGCACGCCTTTAATCCCAGCACTTGGGAGGCAGAGGCAGGCAGATCTCTGAGTTTGAGGCCAGCCTGGTCTACGGAGCAAGTTCCAGGACACCAGAGCTACACAGAGAAACCCTGTCTCAAAAAACAAAAAACCTAGAAATAATTTTTAAAAATCCCTACATGTTGATGTCATGACAATTTACAGTAGTTAATATCTAAAACTGTCATCACGTCAACAGCAACTATTGAAGGGGACAAAACACAATGCTGGTGGCGATGTTTGAGGGGTGACGGGCTACTGAGCTGACTTGGACAGTGAGAATTTCACAGGAATTGTTTGAAAACCCGCCGTTCGCTATTGCTTGAAGAGATGGTTTCCAAGAGTAAGCTTATGACTCAGTCTGTTTTGGACAAAGATGTTCGTCACAAAGGTCTCTCTGCAGGTTGGTGCTCATCATTATGACACAATATACAAGCATACAACTTGTATACTGGCAGGCTTGCCTTGAAACTGTCAGAGAGACCTCCTCCCTTATGTCCGGGACAGAAGCTTAATAGTAGTACCATAGTCCAGAGAAGAAAATGTACGGCTTGTTTTCTATTGTAATGATTTACTTTATAACTGCAGTTAACCTTTCAAGATCCCCTTTTCTGGGGCAGCTCACAACTATCTGTAACTCCAGTTCCAGGGGACCTGACACCTTCACACCAATGCACATAAAATAAAGTTAAATAAATTATTTAAAAACAAAACAAAAGCTGGGCAGTGGTGGTGCATGCAGGCAGAGGCAGGCGGATCTCTATGAGTTCGAGGCCAGTCTGGTCTACAGAGCAAGATCTAGGACAGGCACCAAAACTACACAGAGAAACCCTGTCTTGAAAACAAAACAAAACAAAACAAAACAACCCCCTCCAAAAAAACCCAAAACAAAAATACCCCAAACTCTTTTCTGTGTTTGCACGTGATTGTGTCTGTGTGTTGGGGATGTACGTGCCTGCTTGTGTTTGCACGTGCATGTGGAGGCCCAAGCACTTAACTGCTAAGCCAGTGCCCTAGCTCCACAGTAGACTTATCAAAAGCCAATGTGCCAATTGAAAATTAAGTGCCGTGACCTTACTTAAGGTCAACTGTTTCTGTGTAATGGCTGACAATTATCTAACTCAATGCATGCCACAAGACACTCATGCAGGGGCTAGTCCATCTAAGGGTTCAGAAAGCAGAATGTGGAGGTGGGGGGTGGGGAGTATTTCCCAGGGTGAGAAGCTCCCTGTGTACCCGGCAAGTTCCTGTGATATTTCAAACCCTATGTTCCCTATTTGCAGATTAGGAAAAAATGAACCTGTCCACAGTGGACCAGCTGGTTCGTGGTGAAGGCTGTGGCCCCAGCTGTTTCTTCAAACTGGATATTTAACACTGACGTAATACAAACCCCTTAACTAGTGCAATATATGATGTATGGCAAAGAGGGAAGGTCCGCGATGTCAGAATTTTAATATGTGCCTCTACGAATGGATAACTGGAATTTTATGATTCCCACAGTATTATTATTTTTTTGTTTAGTGTTAACTGCGTTTATATTATTTATGTTATAAAAAGAATAAAATACATCAATCACACACGGAAACAGTTTCTTCCTATTAACTTTCTGTTAAACCCTCTGGCAGATTATTAGATTTGTACACACGCTTTGCACCGAGTGCACATTTGATTTCATTCCTGCTGCACTTAGCTAGAGCGGACAGTATGTTTCCCTACTTCGCCTCCCAGCATCGCTGCACCTTAGCAAGCTAAGCAAAAAGAAACGCAAACCAGGCCCACAGGAAGGTCAAATTGCTGGGGCCAAAGAATCTCGTAAAATCTCAAACTCGGACGTAACTTGAAAGGAAGCATGGGTATTTGTTTTCCTTTCTCAAGTTCACCTGAAGCCTGTTTCTCAAGTTTATTTTGTGACTTGCTTCCAGTGTTCCAGTATTCTCTTCCTTCTCCTCCTCCTCCTCCTCCTCCTCCTCCTCCTCCTTCTTCTTCTTCCTCTTCCTCTTCCTCTTCCTTTTCCTCTTCTTCTTCTTCTTCTTCTTCTTCTTCTTCTTCTTCTTCTTCTTCTTTAAGATGGGGTTTCTTTGTGTAGCCTTGGCTGTCCTGGAACTCACGCTATAAACCAGGCTGGCCTTGAACTCAGAGATCCGCCTGCCTCTGCTGGGATTAAAGGTGTGGGCTACTGCTGCCTGGCTTCCTTATTCTTTTTTAATCTTGGAGTTAGAGTTCATTCATGTTCTTTATAGAATTGCATAGTCTAATAACATCTTCCATACCCTTTCAACCTTCTGAAAATCTGATTATCATGCACTAGAATACAACAGAGATGATGCTGTAAATACAAGGGAGGTATAAAGATGAATGAAAAGGAGGATATATGTGTACAGAAGCCAGCACTTGACATTAGGTGTGCCCCTCAGCTGCTTTCCATCCAGTATTTTCAGTGTCTCTTTCTGAGTGTGGAACTTGCTGATTCTCTTAGACTCACTGGCTAGTACTCATCCTGTCTCTTCCTCTCAGCTAGGATTATGGGTGTGTGTGGGAGCACGCTCAACTTTTACTTGGGTACTAGGGTATTGAACTCAGGTCCTCATGTTTTTCTGTGTCCCGGCAGCTGAAGGTTGGAACAAATCTCTCCCACTCGCATCCCCCCAAGTAAACACACAGAGGTATTAATTATGAACTGGATGACCTACGGCTCAAGCTTCTTGCTAGCTAGCTTTTATATCTTAAATTAGCCCATAACTATTAATCTATACATTGCCACATGTTCCGTGGCTTTACTTGTGTCCCATTACATGCTGCTCCCTGGACGGCGGGCTGGCATCAGCCTTCCTCTTCCTAGAATTCTCCTTGTCTGCTTATCCTGCCTGTACTTCCTGCCTGGCTACTGGCCAATCAGCATTTTATTTACCCACCAATCAGAGCAACACATTCACAGCTTACAGAGCGATATCACCCATCATCCCCACGATTGTCTGGCAAACATTCTACTAACTGAGCCAACCCCTATCCCCCAGGAAGTCTTTTTTATGTATGTTGTCACCATGCCATGTGAATGATGGAAGGATATCCTATTTTATATACTCAGAGGTACCCACTGGCTACAAGTGGTTTTTCTCAATTACTTGAGGTATGTGAGCCTTTTTGAAATTAATACTAACTAACGGTCATTTCTGAATGGGCTATGCTAAAGAAAGAAACTAACACTTATCTGGGTATTTGGCTATTTTAAGATGGTTTTTGAGATGCTCACAACACTTTGACACGCTTTAGAAGGACTTTGGCAAGAATGAGAACCATGGACTTGCTGATTAATAGTGATTTGATGTCATGGCCTTGTTCATGTGTAGTGACACTTAGAATCCCTGGAACAACTCTACGAATTGGGTACTATCACCTACATTTTACAGGTGAGAGACAAGCCTTGGAGGTTAAACCCGTTCTCTAATGACTTATAGCTAAGAGCTCAGTGTTGGGGGTATGGTTCATTGATGTGAGAATCTTGATTTGACGTGATTTCAGGTTAAAAGCAGTATTAGCCTTGTCGGGAAGCAAAAGTAGGTTTGTTAGAAGTTCAAAGGCAGCCTGGTTTACACGGTGAGTTCCAGTCAGCCAGGACTCCATAGTGACACCCTACTGAGATAGAGAGAATGAATAAAAGCAGTATTGAATGTTACATGTGCTAATGAGCTACCAACTGCTTTGATTGACCACTGGACATATGTTCAGGGACTTCCCAACTCATTCCTTTCCTATTTAAATATTTCACTTATTGGGTTAAAGAAAGAAATATATGCTATCACTCCTGGAATGAAAATCTCCTGGGGAAAGGTGATCCTCCTGCTTTATTATACATACTATTCCAGCCAGGATCAGGTCACTCATCAGCATGCTTGGCACCTCTGGTACAGTCTGTTATACACACCCACTCCACGGCACAGGCTACTAAACTCACATTTAGAGTTGCAGTGATCCACACTAAACTTTTTTTTAATGTGTGTAGATAGTTGGCCTGCATGTATGTATGTGCACCATTTTGTGAGCTCTGTGCCTGCAGGGGCCCAAAGAGGACACTGTATCTTCTAGAAATGGAATTACAGAAAGTTGTGAGCTACTACGTGAGTGGTGGGAACCGAACCCAGGTCCTCTGGAAGAACATCCAGTGCTCTTAAACCCCGAGGCATCTTTCCAGCCCCCTTCCCATCCCTTTACGATGAAAACATTTTAACTTTGGCATAGACATATTGGGTTTCATGATGGTGTTTTCAAACAAAATGTATTTGTGCTAATTCTTCTCCTCCCGACGCTGGCTTCCCCCTCCCCATGACCTTGCACTTCTTAACCACCTTCCCACTTTGACGTCATGTGTGTCGCATTGCCTGCCCCTCCTCTGCTTCCTCACCTTCTCCTTTTTCTCATCCCCTGGGCTCCTTCTAGTTTCATACTGTATGCCCACACTTACATGCCTATGTATAAATATAAGCTAGGAGCCACACACGAGAAATTCGATATTTGTCTTTGTGAGTTTGGGTTGTACCTCACTTAACCTATTTCCCAGACCCATTCATTTCCTGTATATTTAATGATTTCATTTTTCTTTACCACTGAATAAATGGCATTGTGTATATGGGCTACAATTTCATTATTCATTCATCTACCGATGGACATCGAGGCTGGTTCTATTTCCTTGCTGTTTTGAATAATACAACATTAACAAGGATGTATAAGTGTGTCTGATGCAACCTACATTTAAGGACTGAGGTTGTCCTACATCCTTGCTTATGACCCGGCTGGAAGCTGGGCATTTCCTCTATATATGTATTGGTCCTCCAACTGGAGTTCTTCTGAATCTAAGTCTCTTTACACCACAGAGCTTTGCTATTGGCTGTGCCTGTGTACTTCTTTTGCCCCTCTTACTGTCTTCCAAAAGGCGAGAGGCAACTCAAAGATCATCTATCTCTGCAGAGGCTCTCCTGCATTCACCAGGCAAGGGTTAGATCTTCCACCCTGCTCCAATCTTGTTAGCCTAGGCTTGGTCTCCAGCATGGTCTGTCAGTGCACTTTGCTAGCCTGGAGGACCCTGGAGTCCCTTTGTGTCAGCCGTTTTTTGTAAAACATCGAAGATGATGCCTGAGCTCAATGGTAATATGCCAAGTGGATTATGAGTTAGTTCTTCCATTTTAATTCCACTGAGATGGCTGATTACATGCATAACTTCTATTAGAAATTTATTCCGATGAAGTGAACAAAACCAAAACCAAAACTGGTTAATTTTTTTTTTTTTTGCTTACTGAACATTTATTATATTCATTTTTATTTTCCTTGTTTTATATGTTGACTATATGCCCATGGCACAAATTCCAAGGACCCAAGAGGCCCTGCTTTGAGGAAAGCTAGAGCCATGTTAGATATAAATAAGCCACTAAATGTACATTTATGTATCACTGTTTGCTTGTTGTTGGAACTATGCATTCTTCCACATAAGTACATAAAAATAGTTTCTGCTTACTAGTAGATACATACTATTACATTGTTTCCAGAAACATTTTAGAAAGTACTGGCAAACATATACATAGTATCTATCACTGTTTGTTTGTTGTTGAAACTATATGTACCTGAAGAGCAGTTTTTACTTATAAACAAATACATACTATTACATTTTGTCATTTTTTTTTCTTGATTTAAAACAAAACACTGAGCTGCTAAGGCTCAGTAAGTAAAAAAAAACTTGCTATATGAGGACCTGAGTTCCAAGTCCCAAAACCCATGTTACAACCAGACTCCTACTTCAAGCATCTATAATTCCAGTACTCTTATGGGGAAGTGGGAGGTGGAGACAAGAGAATCCCTGGACACTCACAGGTCAGTTTGCTTGGAGTCTGCAGGGGAAAAACACCAAAGAGACCCTGTCTCAAACTAAGTGACAGGTGATCACTGACAATGTTGTCCTTTGATCTTCATGCACATGTCCACATTCAGACATACACATACTGAAAAAACAGTTCTTACTGACATGCAGGAGGGTCCCAGTATTTTCTTTTATCATCAGAAGTGCTGTAATATTCAGGTAGCTTAACAAATGGGTTAGTATACTTGTAGCAAAAACTACAGAGTTGTATGACTAACACTCAGTGACAAATATGCCTAAACAATTTCCACAGAGACTGTGTTTTTAATCCCGCAAGCCACCCATGAAAAGATCTATTTCTTTATTGTCCATTAAAAGCATTTTCCTTTCCTGAGGGGCTCACATGGAGAGCAGGAAAACTCTTAAGAGTATAGTTTCATTTACCGGTCTAATTCAAAATGGTTTTCTTCCCTTCCCCCTTTCAAACCATCTTCTCTCCATCGCTTAAAATCCTCTCTACTTTGCCCTAATGTGAGAGACTCTCTCTCCTCCATCCCCCTGCAAATACCAGGCAATGTTCCAGGAACCGAGGCTTGACGAATGATCAAAGTCCTTATTTCCAACAGTTGTTATAATGAGGAGAGTCAACACACCAAGTGTCCTCAATGGTGCATTAGAGTGATGCCTTGAGAAAGGACATAAGAAGAAAGAGGCATAGGAGTCACTGTAGTGAAGGGTGGCCAGGCCAGGTCAGGGCATGACATTTACCTGAAGACTTCAAAGGAGTCTTCCTTCCTCCTGTGTGTGTTAGGGAGAGCATTGAAGGGCATGGAAAGGCCCAGGACTGGAGTTGAGAGTGCTTCATATGCCCTGGGAGCTTCCAGGAGGACAGCAGGCTAGAACTTCAAGTAAAGGAAGAGAGGAAGGGCCAGGGTCAAAGAGGCTGAAAGAATTTGGCAATGAGCCAAATGCTAGGTTCTCATAGTCAAACGGAAAAACCACTGGAGTCTTAGAGGATGATGACGAATGGTCCACCGAGAAGAGACATGGGGAAGCAAGCATGGAAGAAGGGAGGATCGTGTAGGAGATGACCTGTAAACCAGGTGGGGAAACGGGAGTCAGACGAGGCTAGTAGCTAAGGAGGTAGAGGTTAGGATGTAGGTCTACTTGGAAGGTACAATACTGTGGTTTGCACATAGTTCCCCTGTGATCCCAAGTTCATGGGTAGTCTTGGTCTCCAAAGTAGTAACTTGAGCAGTGGTTGAACTTTTAAGAAGTTGGGCCCAGTGGCAGGTAATTAGGGCAACCAGAGGAAAGATCCCTGGAACCCACATAGTAGGAGAGAATTGGTTCAGCAAGTTGTCCTCCGACCTCCACATGTATGCCATGACTTGTGCACACCCACACACATAAAAAAGAAAAGGTTACCTTACTTGAAAAAAAAAAATCATTCTAGCTGTCAGTCAAGCCTGGCTCCTGCAGTCTTTGGTTTTGTCACCCAGTCTATGTGACCTCTTCTGTATGCACATACTTCTGCTATTGTGACACCATCTGCTCAGGAGAACTCGACACAGCCAAGCAGATGTTAGCATTATGCTCCTGCACCCTCCAAGCTGGAGCAGTCTTAACTTCCTTTCCTTACTATTACTGATTTGAAAATAGACGAATAGATACAACTAGCATGATTGTTCTTGCTGATTCAATACTGGGTGAGTGATAAAAAGTAAAAGTAATTTCAAGGTCCTCTTCTTAAGGGACAGCAAAGGAGTTGCCTTTATTGAGAAAGGAAAACATTGTAGGTGGAGCTGATGAGTTGAGATTAGATTTATGACTAACAAGGTTTTCCAAGGTCTCCGACGGCCATAGGTCCAACATTAGTGTCACAGACCACACTATGTCTGAAAACCCTTGGGATGACAGCTTTGAGGAAATATTTAAAGGCATTTTTCCTTCTGCTGCACTCTTCTGGTCTGGATAAGACTTGTTCTGACATAGCATATTAAAAGGCCATGCATCCTTTTTTTGCGTGAAGTAAATGACCAAAGTAATAGGCAAACCCATACATACTCCCCTACAAACCTTCAAAATGCAAAAGCTTGATTTTTCTGTCTATAGCATAACTGTAAGACATTAGCTCTTAGGGGGCTGGCTGTCCTTAAAATGTCAAAACCCCAGTTCAAGTCTGTATTTGTGGGTCTATGATTCCAGTAAGACACTAGTCCTACACAGTGCCAAGACAGACCCAATCTGAAAAGTGGCTAACTGAAGAATAGTCTGACACCTCTTGGGCAAATAATCCCAAAAGAAAGAGTGCATGGAAACTAGCAGCCAAGAAAGGGTGCGTGGAAACCAGCAGCCACTAACCTATCTGATGAAACAGTACCTAAAATGGGATGCTTACTACCAAAGCATAGAAAGAGGAAGGAAACAAAACCGGCATTTTAAGTCATATGAGGGAGAGAGGGGAGGCCGAAACTGGTGTGTAGGGATTCCTTTAAAGGTTAGGAACAGACTAGGGGAAAGATACTTCAAATCGTGTCCTTGTAAGACAATGCAACCATGTGAGATCGCCAAGCTCAGCTTTCCCGGAGCCTTGCCCGGCTCACAGGGCCAGTAGTGAAGACACCCTATAAAGAAAAACCACCCATCGCTAGAGTAGTTAAGGGAACCCAAAGTTGTTGTAAAGCAAGTGAAGTGGAGGCCAGACTAGGTGACTCAGATGCATGACTCAAAGCCGACACCGGGGCTGTCTGTCAACTCCCAGAGGCGGGGGGCACTGCGTCTGGCACATTTCAGGAAAGTACCAGGCTCGGGAGGGCGACAGGAAGCCTCCCCGGCGCGTGCGTGAGTGTGCCAGGGCGGCCTCCGCCCGCCTCCGCCCGCCACGCGCCCACCGCCCC
>CABHPP010117262.1:21258-42339 GCA_902168425.1 Peromyscus attwateri | reverse complement strand
AAATCAGGATTATCAACCCTGATATTTGGATCTATATAATTCTTTGTCATACGAGCTATCTTGTCCATCATGGGAAAGTTCAGTAGCGTCCCGGTTCACACACTAGCAACATTCTCATGTCCTTAATTGTGACAAGCAATGATATTTTTAGACAATGTCAAACGCTGTCTAGGGAAAAAAAACTGTTCTGTGTTGAGAACCACTGAGTTCAACCAATAGTGCCAAAACATGTGATGTGTAATCAAGTCAGAACATTACCAATGAGAATGAGAGCATCTCCAATTGTATTCCACAGCTATGTGTGGCAAGGGAGTGGGTGGGGTGCTCCTATCCTGCCAAGTATAGCCTTTGGAATGCCACATGAGTTAGGAGGCTAACCCAAACGTTGAGCTGTAAGAAGCAAGGGTACAAACAAACAAAATCCCTGTCTTTCTGGGCCGAGTTTCTAGGGAAACACCTTCTCCGATCCTCTTAAAAATGACCTGAAAGTCCAACTTAGAAAATGAAAATGCCTGTGGATTGGTGGTGTTTGTTTCTCCTACCAGGGAAAGAGGACTGAGAAAAAAATGAGCCTAGAGTCTCCTGTGCCCTAAAACTCTACTGTCAACTCGTCAGCAATAATTAAGAAAATAGGTTAAATTTCAAATAATAGATGCCCCGTGGGTAAATGCACTTGCCCCCAAGCCTGACAAGCTGAGTTCAATCCCTGTGACTCATAGTGGAAAGGGAGAATTGAGGCACAAAAGTTGTCTTCTGACTTCCACTACTGTACCATAGCATGCATGCCTCAACTTGTGTGCGCATGCATGTACACATGCACACACACACACACACACACACACACACACACACACACACACACAAATAAATAAAATAAAATTTTATATGGATGATTTTTTTCCTGAGATGTTTTCTTGTCTTTCCTGGGATCACTTACTTATCTGCAGCATGGCAGATGGTACCACATGTGTCAGCCATGTCATCCACCAGGATGGCCACACGGTCCTTCACATCGCCCACCAGAACCATCCGGTCCACTTCATTTGCTTTCTTTCTCTCTTTGTGAATCAAAGCAAATTCCACATTCAGCCTGTCTGCAATTGATGTAACCCTGTGGAAAGATGCAAAGGAACATGCCAACACTTAAATAATATATATTCTTAAATAATAAATTTAAGAATTTATTATTGGGCACTAGGCTGGGGAAATAGCTCAATTGTACATTGTTTGCCTTGGAAGAATAAGAACCTGTTCAATCCCTAGAACCCAAGTTAAAAAAAAAAAGCCAGGAGTGACGGTACAGGCTTATAATCCTAGCCTTTGGGAGGCAGAAATAAGCAGATTCCTGGGTCTTGCTGGCTAGCATGTCAGCCTATTTAGTGAACTCCATTCAGGCCCTCAGTGAGAAACCCTGTCATAAACTGTTCCCTAGCAAGTATGTGCCCCAAAGTTTCATCTCTAGCACTGCAAAAATAATAAAATCTGTATTTGAAAAAATATTTTAGGAATTCAGGATACGCAAGATAATGAAATTAGAATCAGGAACTCAATGAAAAGGATTAGGTCACACTTGTGACACCAGGCATAGTCGAGACTATACACTGCACAATCCATGTGGAAAAAGACACTGATGATGAACTCTGCCTCTGTTATAACTTGCCACAAATGTCAAGGCACCCTGGCAGTTGGCTAAGACTGCTGGTTAAGAAACTGATCCTCGATTTGTTAGGATTTGGTAGTCCATTTAAAACTCACAGGCACAACTTAAGACAAGTTACTCAGGACTTAACTATTTGCTTGGTTTCTGGAATGAAGATAGGGACAAAAGTCTTTGTTAGCATATCCAGGCAATTTGTAGGCTTGTGAGGAGGGGCTTCATTGAGGCGTAATGAGACTCTGTCTAGGTGTGCTCAACCTGAAGTTTGTAGGCTACATATTTCCAAGGACAACTATGAATATGGCCCCACACAAAATTGTAGACTTACTCAAAACATGAGATTTAAAAAGAAGATTTATTTATTTTTGTTTTAGATGGATGTTTTGCCTGGTGTAGCATGTGTATACAGTGCCTATGGAGTCCAGAAGAGGGTGTTGGAGCTCCTGGAACTCTTATAGATGGTTACGAGCTACCATGTGGGTTCTGGGAAAAGAACCCAGGTCCTCTGTAAGAGAAACCAGTGTTCTTAACAGCTAAGCCAGCTCTCAAGTCTGAGATATTTTTTAAGAGCACATGAAGTTGGGAGGGGAAAGTGGTGGGAGAAATGGGGCAGGAATTGGAGGTGAGGGGAGTGAGGATTTGATCAAAGCATGTGTGGAATTTTCAAACACTACAAAAATGAGATTTAAAAATAATCTTCCTTTGCATGGTTCTTAAGTGTAAACTTTCTATATGACAATGAGGTGTTATAATGTCAGAAGGCTGGCCACGCCCACCTAAATCTAGTTCCTCTGCCATCCAATGTGACTGTTTATTGTCGCCAACTCAGGAGAACCTGAGTACACAAGAGAAAGAGAAAGGGAAGTGATAGTGAGTGAGCCCATGGGATTTTGGATTTGTCTGTGAAAAATAAACTTTGATGATGAAGCTTTTTTTAAAACAATGCATACAATGTGACATTAAATAATAATAATCAGTTACAAGACAATTCAGGCTAAAAAAATGGAAGAACTAACACAAATACACCCTAACTTAGGAAGCAGTGCATGGAGGATATCCTTTTAATACAGGGCTATTCATCATGTCATCCTCAGATGACAACCAAGAAAGGAGTGTGGACTTGTATCAGGACAAAGTAAGTGGACAACTGTCTGAGAAAAGCCACGTTCTGTCACTGAGAAGGCAGCATGAAGCAGACATAGTTGGTATTCCATCCAGGTCACCATGCCCCAAGTCTGAAGACTTTCAATGTGGCAAGTAGTTCAGAAAATTGTAAAATACATATAACATAGACTTTACCTTTTAAACCACTTAGAGTGTTCAATTTCATGGCATTAAATGTATTTACAATGATACACAGCTCTGTCTAGTTCCAGAGCATGCCACAAAACCAAAAGGAAACCCCACACCTATTAACTCGTGCTGCTATGCCCTGAGTGTCTTTCTTCAAATCTTTTGAGCATTAATCTGAGAGCAGAATTGCTCAAACATACGGAACTCTACACAACTTATTCAGTCAATATTTTCACAGCCTCAAGATACTTTTTACTCAATATGACCAAAGAAAATGAGACAACCTCTTTTTGCTTTTGGGTGTGTGTGTGTGTATGTGTTTGTGTGTGTGTAAATGTGTGTAGGTGTACGTGCTCATGCATGTCCAGAGGCCAGACAAGGATATGGAGTGTCCAATTCTACCATTCTCCACTGTATCACTTTGAGACAGAGTTCTCATTAAACCTAGAGCTTGCCACTTTGGCTAGAGTACCTGGCTCGCAACTTCCTCGGAGCTGCCTGTTTCTATTTCCTAGTGTTGAGATTACAGACGGGTGCAGCCATGCCCAACTTTTACTTAGGTGCTAAGGATTTAAACTCAGGTCTCCATGACATTTGGGGCTGTATTTTGGCCCTCTGGAAGATTAGGCAGCTTGACTATCCTTCCTAATGGAAAGAACCACAAAGGTAGATGATGCAGGAATTTGAGGGAACTATCATTACAAATGTATCCCAAAGCTGAAATGGTAGAACAAAACAGTTGCGGCAGAGATGGGAGAAGCAGGTGACCACTGAAGCTCTCCTAGGAGACTTAATAGTCTTTAAACCTGTGTGTGTGTGTGTGTACGCACGCACTCATGCACACAGGTGCTCACAGGTGCCAAAATTCGGCATCAGATCACCTGGAGTTGGAGTTACGGGTGGTTGTGAGCTACCTGACATGAGTGAGTACTGAGAATCCTCTACCAGGTAAGAATGGCAAGTGCTTTCTAACTGCTGAGCCATCTCTCTAGGCCCCTAACAATCTTAAGCTTCTGCTTCGCTGCTGGGATTGTTGGGGTGGTGGTGTTGAGAGAATAAACCTAGGACCACATGAAACAAGAATCTAACAGGAAAGTCCCCTGTAATACAGAGGTGCCACCCATTTTCCATCCAGCATAGCAAACAATGAAATCCCATCCTGCTACCCTGCCTCATTTCTGATTCTGGGTGAAGGTCAGTTCTTTTTAGAACACTCTAAACCACATCTCCACTCTCCTGACGGTTGCTTATTTCAGTTCCCATTATATATATGATGAAAACCCTCAAGCAGAAGGGTAGTTCTCCAAGGGAACCAAAAGAAATATGTGCAAGTTCTCTCAGGATTACAAAGAAATTTTTCTGCAAAAAGGGGGACATATAAGACATCCAAGAATATCAAAACACAGTAGCTAACAAAATGAAAATATCTAAGATAGAGTAGATTAAAGACGAGATGAAGTTATAGTCCATAACGTAACACACACATACACAAAAACAAAAAACAAAAAAAAAGAGGAAGGAAACATGTAAACTGAGCTCAAAGTCATGAACAGCAGAGTGACAATGTGGCAGGAGTAGCTGTAGTCTGTCAAGAGAAAAAAAAGAGGCCACGGAGATGGCTTAGCTGGTGAAGTGCTTACCATGTATACACAAAGACCCGAATTTGAGCCCTGGCAGCTACCTAAAAGGTGAATGTGGTGGTGTGTGCTTGTTATCCCAGTTCTCAGGGAGGTAGAGATGAGGATCCCTGGGGCTCACTGGTCAGGCAGGCTGACTAACTGGTAACTCCTGGTCACAGTGAAAAAGCCTATCTCAAAAAAAAAAAAAAAAACAAGGCAGATAGCTACTAAAGAATGACACTCAAGGCTGACCACTGCGTGCGCGCGCGCACCCACACCCACACCCACACCACCCCACACACACACTTCAAGAAAACAACACCTGAGAAATTTCCATAACTACTAGAAAACATGCTACTCTGATCAATAAATAAATGCAATAAATGAATTCCCAAGTAATTGTAATAACAGAAGAACAGACATCTTAAAAGAGATAAAATTGGTCCCCTTGAAAGGAATAGCTGTCAGACTAGCAGTCAAATTCTCAGCGTCTACCGTGAAGTCAGGCTATGAGTTTATAGACACTAAAATTGTACTTCACTGTAAAGGCAGCATGAAGATATATTCAGGCAAACTCAATTCTAAAAGTCCACAGTAGGAACCAAAACTCTAGTCATCTCAGCAGACATCCTTCCTTTCTCAAGGTGTCCATCTACCAACAGTTTCCTTACTTAAACAGTTGCTTGGAAGAAGAAACCTGTAATTTGAAGGCAGGCAAAAATTTTGCCCCATAATCATCTTCAAGTATATACTATGCACATGCCAATTTCATGATAAACCTTTTAAACTCGGATTAGGGAAAGGTGGTCTCTCAGAACACAAGACAGCATTTTTTTAAAAGGCACTTGAGCAGATTATGTAAAATGTAGATACTGAGTAATTCGTATTTATTTCATAAGGAACAGGAAGGGCCCTGGTCCACAGTATAGAAATGGGAGACACTACCATTTGTGGCTGAAGTTCTAAGCCCATGAAGTCCAGGTATAAGCTCAGAATTCCACTGCAAACAGGCAGGCAGAAAGACAGAGAGGCCAGGGAAAGGAAGTGAGCTATGTGGCTCTTGGCACTGAGGCACATGGACATCGGATCTGGGTGGAGTTCCAGCCATGTAGGTTAATTGCTGGTTCATGTAGCATAAGAGAAAGGGAAAGATTCCCGCCCCCAATCCCCTGGGTCACTGTAATATTATAATTTCCTGACATAGCTACACATAACTAATTGCATATACACAATGGAGACTCAATACATGCCCCTAATAAGTAAAGTTAATACAACAAATCACACTGAAATCTTAGGTGGAAAGAGTTAGAATAAACATTATGTTTGATTGGTACATGTATGTGTGGAAGTCAGAGGTTGGTGTTGGGTATGTCTTCCTTTGTCATTCTCCACCTTATCATTGCAGACAGGGTTCTCACTGAACCTGGAGTTCACTGTTTTGGCTAGACGGCCTGACCAGCAAGCCCTTGGAATCTGTGTGTCTCTGTATTACTAGTGTTAGAGACACACACTGCCACACCTAAGCTTTTATGTTGGTGCCAGGGATACAAACTCAGGGAAATATGTTTACACAGCATGTTTACTCTCGGAGTAATCTCTCCATATACACATTTAAATGTTATTTATTAGTAGTATGAGTGTGAGTACAGGCATGCACAGTTCACTCTATGCCTGTGGAGATCAGAGGACAACTCTTGGAAGTTGTGGATTCTGGGGATTGATCTCAGGTCACTAGACTTGCATGGCAGGCACTTTTATCTGCTGAGCCATTTCACCATTTCACTACCATTCCCAGACCCGTATATGTGGTTTTGATTTCTTCTAGTCATATATTTCTACTCTTTTCTCTTTGTGTGTGCATATGAATTTTCAGGATAGCTAATACACTAAATTCTTCATACTTGTGTCCCTAAGGTTATAAAGTAGTTAAATTGTTTTTTTTCCTTCCAACTCTAAATTTTTATAGCACATGATCAAAGAGCACATAATTAGAAAAAGTTTACATATTAAGCACCCAGTAATACAACTAACTGTAAAGTGATGTAGGAAGTGGACAAAACTGGGTGCTTAATACATATGTATATATAATAGGGATGCTTCTTTCTTATTGGTCTATGACTTATTGGTGATCAACTCAATAAAGCTCCAAAGACTACCCAAGAGTGACCTCCTGTGGCAAGACAAAGCTTTACTTGAAAAGAATTTGGCTCCAAAGCTTTCTTTAAAACATCAGCCTTAGATTTCCTAGATAGATGATATTTTCTCTAGTGAAATATGACTTTTTGCGTTAAGCAAAGAAACCAAAGATACCATCCACTATATATATATATATATCACACTACCTGCCAGGGTGTTCCAGCAGGACTGTCAGTTGGAGAATAGCTCATTCCAAAATAGGATGATGACAAAGAAGTATAGCAGACACTTAAGGTAAAGAAAAAGGAGGTGACCCAAATTCCCTCCTAAAGAGGGAATGTGTACCCCGAAAGAACTGGTCTTTCCCAGCAGAGGGAGCAGGGGTAGCTAGATGAGAGTGCTCTGGGAAGTTGTAAACAAAAGAGCATTTTAAACTTGTTCACTTACTTACACTTATTTACTCTGGTCTACTCTCTCTCTCTCTCTCTCTCTCTCTCTCTCTCTCTCTCTCTCTCTCTGTGTGTGTGTGTGATGTAATGTACATATACATGCCTAGTGCTTAGAGAAAGCCATCAAATTTCTTGCTATATCAATTCCTACCTTATATTTTGAGGCAGGGTCTCTCACTGAACCTGGAGCTAGGTTGACAATCAGCAACTCCAGTGATTATTCTCTACCCCTCACATGCTAAGGTTACAGGGGGATGCAGCCATGCCTGGATTTTTAGACAGGCATTGGGAACTTAAACGTAGGTCCTCATGCTTGAGCAGAAACAGTGCTTACCCACTAAGCATCTCCCAAGCCCTCTTCTGTGATATTTTGAAAGTAGGAATTATCAAGTAAATAGAAGAAATTGGTATATAATAAAAGATGTTGTTTCAAACCAATAGAGAAAGGATGGATAATTTAATAGTTCTTGAAGACTAGATAGCTGTAGAGGAGAGGGGAATTAGATTTTTATTTTACTTTTTATTTCCCAATAAATGTCAAATGCAAGAAAAATCAGAACATTAAAAGAGAAAAAGAGGTCTTTAAAAATATCCAAAATCACAAGAGAAGAAAAATTTTAAGAGAAAGCCAAGTGCTTCATAAGCCCAGAAGCGAGAATGTGAAGAAAGCATAACTGTAAGATGATTTTCAAAGTCCTTCAGGGAATAAGAATACAAAAGGGGAAGGACATTAAAACTCTGAGAAAATATCTGAGACATTCATGAAAAGCAGAGCTCTAATCTCCTACTTTTGCCAATCCACAGGTAAAAGTCTCCAGTCAAGACAAGGACAGTTGTCATGGAAAACCCATCATGCCAGAAAGGATGCTTGCTCTCACTTCCAACAACCTGAGCTCACAGGAAGATATACCACAGGTAGCCTGCCTGATATGTCAAATGAAACTATGTGAGCAAAGCTGGGTACCAAGATACTGGCAGCCATATTGGATAATGCCATCTGGAATATCATTTCTGAAACACCAGCTTTTGGCATTGTCCACCAAAATTCAAATGGCTTGTATATTTGGATTGGCAGTTCTACTTCTAGGAGTGTATCTTACTTAGATAAATGTGCAAAATGTCAAAGCAAGTCTGCTGCCTCTGGACTTCACAAACTACAGTGCCTATGAATGAGTAGCAAGAAATCATGAGAATGATAATACATACATACAAGAGACTATTACATAGCTATAAAAACAACCATGTAACCCTGAATGCAGGCAGCACCATCCCATGGAGTGGTTTCTTTCACTGAATAGAAAGGAGAAGGAATATTAGGACCCAGCATTTATGTCTGTTTCCTGACCAAGAATGCACTGTGACTAGCTGCTTTTCATGCCTGCTGCCACGCCTTCCTGGCCATAATAGGTTGTACCTTCAAATCACAAGCCAAACTAAATCACTCCTCCCTTAAAAAATCATCAAGGATATCTGTTATATAACTACGGAATTGCTGCTAAAATATAGCAAGTACACTTGTTAAAAACCCCAGTGGGGAAGTGTGCACAGCATTTGTGTGACTTTTACTGGTGTGATCAAACACCCAAAAGAAAACAACTCAAAGAGGAGAGGCTTCACTTTGGCTCATTGTTTGAGGAAATAAAGCCCATCATGGTGGGAAATGGCTAGTAGCAGGCAGCCTCTTGGTGGCAGGTGCAGGTGGCTCATGTTTGCCACATCTTAGAGGAACAGGAAGCAGAGAACCAAGCAGAAGCTGATCTGGGCTATAAACTACAGGGCCCACCCCACAATGACCCACTTCTTCTAGTCTCACTCTTCTACCTCCCAAAGCAGCTGGAGAGCAAGTGTGCAGACACAGGAGGCTGTGGGAAACATTCCATGTTCAAACCATAGCAGCACATTATCATCTGTGTCTATGAAACAGGGGCGATCTGGGTTTGAACGCCATCCTAACACTGGAAAGAATAACAGTGCTTAACAAAGCTGAGTCATGTTTTGTACTATTCCTTCAATTTGTTTTAATTTTTGTATTACTGTGTGCATACGTGTGTAAGTGTGTGTATGTTTGTGTATGAACATGCACAAATGCCAGGGCACATGTATGGCCATCAGAGAATAAGTTGAAGTGAGGTCTCTTCTCCTACCATGAGGGTCCTCAAACTCTTGTAGTCAGGCTTGGATGCAGGGACTTTTAGCTGCTGGGCCATCTCACTTAATCCTACTTTGATTTTTTTTTTCTGAAAGCACGAATGATATTTTTGACTGTATATAGAGAGAGTTGGGATAAGAAAAAGGAAATGGCCAAAAGAACTCTATGGAATCTATTATTCTTCAGATTTACTTGGACCAAAGTTCTATTTTTTTCTTAATGCCAGACAAAATGGTCACTCACTGTATGATCAGTTGATATGAAAATGTCTCTAACAGCAGTCCCATACAAGTAAACTGGTGTAGCCAAAGGCTGAGTCGGGAACATGGCTGGCAACGGCTAATGGGCATGGGGTTTCCTCATGATGTGATGAAAATATTCTGGAGATTACTCTGGATAATGGTGAGAGTTGCACACATCTGAGAATATACTGAAAACCACTGAGCTTTGTACTTTACATGGGTGAACAACAGGCATATGAATTACAACCTACACCTGATATTATAACCCAAGGTATCTAATACTCCTGGACCCCTTGGCCTAGGAGACATCTGATAGATGTAAATGTATGTTCCACTTCATGACTTTGGAAAGCTTCCATATTAACTGCAAGCATTTCCGGAAGAAATGACTCGGCAATGTCACTCACACTGTTAAAAAGACAACATCACATGGGCAAGCCTCAATGTGTTGCCCAAGGTCACAACTGTGCTCATCCTGTTCTGGGCTAGATAATGCAGTGCTGCTCCAAGCCCATCCCTGCCTAGCTGGGGACTTGATAACCTAACTGCTATTGTCTTTTGTGTGTCTCCTTCCTGTGCAGAGACACTTCTGGTTTCTGTCAGAGGCCCCTCTCTAGTTACTGGCCCTCTTTCCTCCTCCTCTTCTGTGCAGGGAGCCAAAGTGGCTACTGGACAGCAGCTGAGAGCACAACAAATGTGCTCTTCTGAGAACCAGGGCCTGCACTGTTCTGGATGGGCTTTGGGACTGCTTTGTGGGCCACTCCTAAGTTTTTAAGTGTGACTCTAGGTCTGCAGCTGAGTTGCAGGTGGATGAAGCTATCAAAAAATGGGGAGAAGCTGCGTGTGTGTGTGTGTGTGTGTGTGTGTGTGTGTGTGTGTGTGTGTACTCAAGTGTGTCTGTGTCGCACTGGGGATGGGACCCAGGGCAGTAGGCATGCCTAGCAATGTCCCACCACTGAGCCACACCCAAGGTCACTGCACTTTTGAGTCCTTCTGAAGCCTGAGGGTGACTCTTGAACCTGGATTCAAACAGTTGACTCACATTTACTCTCTTTTACTTTAGCTGATGGGTAGAGGTCTCGCTTACCTTTCCCTACCTTGGCAATAAAACTCCACTCTACTACGTTTTGTCTTCCCACATAGCAGCTGGTAAGTTCTACAGGGTTCAGGGTCTTTAGCCTCAGTTTGCAGAACGCAGTGTGTCAGGTCAGCACTACCTTCTTATTCTTGTTGCAGCCTCAATACCACCTGCTCTAATGGCTCGCACATTCCTTGAAGCTCTTCCATAGAGCTGCGTGACTCGGCCACTCAGTGCTACTTTCTTAGGCTGCCATTACGGCACTGGCCAGTTTGTCTGTAAACTTGCTCATTTGTCAGTCATTCTGCCACTCCTAAGTACTGGCTAGCTGTGCCCTGATGGCTATACAGAACCGAGTCTGGGCATATTAGGCCCTCAGGGCTGGCTGGCATTGAATGATCTAATGTCAGGTCACATGGTTCAGTGACTGCTCCCTGACCAACTCAAACTGTGGATGTCTTTCTCCATAGGGGACCTGCAGACTGGGACTAATGTTTGCATTAATTTTCTTCGTCCAGGGAGTCCAGTACCCCAGGGACACTGCATATTCACCTGCCTGTGGCATGGCTTGTGGCTGGATTTCTCATGGGTGACTACTTTCTCCCTCATCCAAAGGCTCTGCTTATTGGCCAGAGTCTGGATTTTAGCACCCTGCTTTATGGAAGCCCCTGCATAGGTGGGAGAGGCCAAGCTGCCAGCCCTTCCCCATCCCAGCCCCATCCCCTAGACCATCAGAGTACAGCTCTCAGTACCATCTGTATGCAGGCAGGCTTTAGCTAGCTCCCATTCTTGTCGTTCCACATACATGTACTTCTTTTAAAAAACTGAGTTCTATTCTGGCTACTCCAGTCAAGTGTTGGGGTTTAGAAAGACAAACTCAGTTAATTTTGTTAATTAAAATGCTTTTTACAGAGAGTGCATATGTGTGTTCATTTTATTTTAATGAATGATGTGAAATGCTGAAAGAGTGATGGGATTCTGTGCTGAAGGCAAAGCCTGAGACCTAAGTAGTGGTTCATTTGTATAATAAAGTGTTATATAACTAAAAGCAAGCTTTCTGTGGGCAGGGATATAGCTCAATGGTACTGTACTTGCTTACCATGTAGGAGGCATTGAGTACTATCCTCAGCAACACACACACACACACACACACACACACACACACACACACACACACAGAGAGAGAGCACGCTTTTTTTCTTTTCTCGCTTTGGTTTTTCGAGACAGGGTTTCTCTGTGTAGTTTTGGTGCCTGTCCTAGATCTCACTCTGTAGACCAGGCTGGCCTCGAACTCACAGAGATCTTCCTGGTTCTGCCTCATGAGTGCTGGGATGAAAGGTGTGCGCCACGACCACCCAGCCAGAGCATGCTTTCACAAAAAGTTCTTCATGTGTCGTTGTGTGGTGTGCACATATACATGGAGGTCCCAGGTTAATGTTAGGAGTGTTCCTTGATTGTTCTTTCACCTTATTCATTGAAGAAGTGTCTCTCAATTAAACGTGGAGTTAGTCAGATAGCTCTGAGGATTCCTGACTCTGCCTTCCAAGGCTGAAATCACAGGCAGACCATTGAGTACACTCGGCATTTAGGTGAGTTCTGCAGACTCAACTCTAGCCCTCATGCTTCTGGGGCAATATCTTTAACCACTGATCTCTCTCACCGGTGCACAAAGCATGCTTTCTCATTTGAGACATAGAGAAATACAGAAAGCAGGAAAGCAGTAGGGAAAGAGAGAAATCTGCATGGTATTGTTTGCAGGGTACCTTTTGGCTCCTCCAGCATCTGGGGAAACGATGATACAGTTTTTCCATTCAGTGATGTTTTCCCGAATCCACTGAAGAACTGCAGGCTCTGCATACAAATTATCCACAGGAATATCAAAGAATCCCTAAGGAGAGAAATCAACGTCACTTTGCAGGTTTGTTTTCTGATTGAGTATGAGATTTATTAGAGTACATGATTGGTGGGGTCAGTGGTTCAGCACAGTGGAAACCCTCAGGAGTGCAGGAAGCATCACATGTCTGAAGGACCATGACTGGAGATGTATTTGGCCCACATTCACTGGGGAAAATCTGCTTCTCAGCTACTATGCTTTCCAATTCATCCGCATTAAACTTGGTGAAGTCTCAATTCTTCAAGATGTGGATTTTCCAGCAGCCAGAGAACTTGAACTTGACCCTGTGCAGGGTCTCCATCACATGTTCCTTTTTCTGCAGGTTGGTATAGATAGACATGATGGCCTGGCCACTGTGCCCTGGAGCTTCTCTAAGGTGATACATATACCCGTCTGAAGCCTGGACTAGAGACAACATGAGATAACAGACATGACTATCTACCAGAAAATTCTGTTTCTAAGGTCCCTTAGAGAAACCCATACAAGCAGCCCCCCAAGTAGGATGCTGTTTGCAGCCAGGGCACACCAGGCCCCACGAGGAAAGGAACTTAGATTCATTAGATGCAGATTTTTAAAAAGATAATTGCTATCTGTAAATGATACTTGAATTATTTATCCAAAAGATACCTTTCTATAACAGTCTCCCCTTGGCTATTTGTAACAGAATCAAATCTAATGATACAGAGGTCATAAGACATCTTTTGGTCCAGTCCATTTTCTGGGTATGCTGATATTTACGTGATGGCCAGTGAACCGAAGGAAAGAATGGCACTGCAGGACAGAGGGGAAAGCAGGTGGCTTTGTTGCTGTTGCTGTCCTAGCACTTACTACAAATCAAATACTTCACATTCATAATATATCATAAGTAGGCAGCATTAAATGTGGCCTGTTTTAGTGACAAAAGAAGGAAGTTATGAAGAAATTAGAAATGTGTATTGCAGGAACAGGGGAATGGTTCAGTGTGTGACTATATAAAGTACTTGCTGTATAAGCATGACGTCCTGAATTGGAATCCCCAAAAGCCATGTAAAAGCTGGGTATGATAGTGCACATTCTATAACACCAGTGCCGAGGAAGCAGAGGCAGGAAGATCCCTGGAGCTCATTGGTCAGCCAACCTACCTGAATTGATGAGCTCTGGGTTCAGTGAGAGATCCTGTCATAAAAACTAATATGGAGAGTGACTGAGGAAGACATCCAGTGTTGACCACTGGCCTTCACCTATTTGTGCACACATGTGCGCACAAGCACACACAATGCATACTACAATGCTACCATTTCAACTATTTTACAGAAGTTTAGATGGAATCACAAAGCACATGAAAAAAGTATTCCCGTTTTTCTGAAATGAATTGGAGGCAAAGTGTGATAGGGATGGAGGCATCAGCAGGAAAGACAAACAGCCCAGAGACTAGCTGTGCAGACTCAAACCTTTCAAAATTAGTTACAGAGAGTTAGGACCTAACCATTGACAGAGTGACAGTGCTGGTACCTGGATCTGAGAGGCATGCAGGTCCATGGTGATGATGTGATCGGCCCCAGCAACTGACAGCATGTTGGCCACAAGTTTAGCAGAAATTGGAGCACGACTCTAAAAAAATAGAAACAAGGATTTAATATCAGAAAAAGATGGAAACTGTTAGATTCCTCTCACAAAGATATAAATGAGGAAACCAAATCATAGATGGAACCAATAAGGAAAATTACAAGTTATGAGAACAAAAGATATATTAAATGCATTTGGTTAGTAAATATTTACTATTGGTTTCTAAGCCTGGATCTCATAAAGCCCAGATTGGTCTCAAGCTCACTTATATAGCCAAGGATGACCTTGAACTACTGATCCTCTTGCCTCCATCTCCTGAATGTTAAGATTATAGGCATGTGCCACCATGTTCAATTTCTGTGGTGGTACAGCTGGATCCCAGAGCTTCCTGTATCCTAGGCAAGCATTCTACCAACTAAACTACATCTCTAGCCTTATGTAACCTACTGTGAGGCGAGGCCATGTACCTGACACTACAGTATAATGCAAATATCAAAGGAATAAAGTCAAACTGTGTACATGTGACGTCACAATTTCTATGATTCAAATAGTAAGAAAGCATGAAGAGGTTCAACAAGATAGTTTAAGAGATCACTTTTAAGGCAAGGCCAGCCAATGCTAGCAGAAGAGTGTTCTAGAAGGAAACAATGAAAACAACTCATCTAAGGCCCCAAAGAAGTCCAGCTACAAAAGAAGTGCCATGTCCTGACAGATGAAAGCTAACCCTGTTACAAATTCAACAACAACAACAGCAACAACAACAACAAACAAAAGGCCAATAAAGAAAGAACACTTACAGGTGATTGAGAATTCAACATTCATCGAATCAAGTTCATTGTCATTACTGTCATTATGATTTTTCTAAAGTTTATAGCTTTATAGCTTTAATTTTCACATCATAAATCACAGGCAATGAAAAAGCCTACATGAAAGCAACCAAAGAGACTACACAGATATCATTAGCCATAGTTCAGACATGACATTGGTAGAGATCAGTTATTAACAGCATTGCATGCTTATAAACAAGCCACAAAAAGAAAATACAATCTTAAAATTATATGAAAATATTATTACATTTATTTCCTTTCAAACACCATTTTGTTTTTAAAAAAATACATATCACCTTATAATAAGTATATGTAAAATTTATACATTTATAAATATAATCAATAAATATTAATAGTATGTTATTAACATATAAACATATTCATTTATATATTAATTTTATATTAATTACACACACATAAAGAATCAGAAAAAACATTCCTAACATTACCAGCAGATTTCCTAGAAAGTGAAACTATGGGGAAGTATTTCTTGCCTTTTTTTTCTAAGCTAGAGTCTCGCTAGGGAGCCCTAGCTGTACTGGAATTCGCTTTGTAGAACAAGCCGGCCTTGAACTAACAGAAACCCACCTGGCACTGCCTCCAGAGTGCTGAGGTTACAGGGGGAAGCGTTTTTGTTTTGTTGTTCTCTTTTTCTTTTTTAAATTTTAGGTGTGTGGGTTTTTTACCTGTATGTATGTCTGAGCACCATGTGCATGCAGTGCCTTCAGAGGCCAGAAGAGGGCATTAGATTCCCTGGAACTAGAGTTACAGATGACTGTGAACCACCACCATGTGTGTGCTAGGAACTGAACCCAGGTCCTCTGCAACAGCAGCCTGTGCTCTTTATCACTGAGCCATCTTTCCAGCCTCTCTTTTTCTTATTTTTAAAAGATGGCTTTTTTGTTTTTCTCTATACTAACTATACATCATAACTTACATTTTTGGTTCTTTTTTAACTCCCCTATATGGTATTTCATGTTACCTTTGGGAAAGAACCAAATTTTCTCATCTTTAATATCCAAATGACTCTGGTCAATCTGGCTGTAGCCAATTCCTAACTCTTCTCCCTTGCCTCTCCTCCTGTGCCCTTCCCTGCAGAGTAGACTGGGCCTGTTCACTCTCTCTAGAGAATACCATAGCCTTGTGTTACAAACTCAACTGCCCCTATCTCACCCCATCTATACCTGTGTGTTTGATCCTTTAAGGTCTGGCTCAAATATTGCAATTTTAAGTGCCCATAAGAATTCCAGAAATAATCCCTCTCTTCTAAGGTGACACTTGGTTGATCAAGAACCTTTGACTAGATAGTCCAAAAGAAAAATATGTAGTGATAAAATGACTCCTAATGATATTCTGCTATACTCATAGATCAGTTCCTTGTTCAGTCATCATCAGGAAAGCTTCCTCCTGCAGCAGATGGGGACAAATACAGAGACCCACAGCCAGAAATTATGCAGAGAGAGAGAAACCTTGGAACATTCAGCCCTAAATGGAATGTCATCTCCATCAACTCTCTCCCCGCAGAGCCCAGGGAACCCTGTGGAAGAGGAGGCAGACAGAGTGTTAGGAGCCAGAGGGGACACCAAGAAAACAAGGCCCTCTAAATCAACATGAGCAAAGCTTATATGAATTCACAGAGACTTAAGCAGCACGCACAGGGCCAACATGGGTCTGCACCAGGTCCTCAGCATATATATTATGGCTTCCAAGCGAACTTCTAAAAGAAAGCATTTAATTGGCAGATTGCTAACAATTTCAGAGGTGAGTCCATGACCATCATGGTGAGGAGCATGGTAGGCGGCGGGAGGTGTGGTGCTGGAGCAGTGTTGAGAGCTTACCTCACCCACAACCAGGAGGTAGAGAGAGACTGGGCCTGGCCTGACATGAGCTTTTAAAGCCTCAAAGCCCATGCCCAGTAACTCACCTTCTCCAACAAGGTCACATTTCCTAATCCTTCCCAAATAGTTCCACTAAATGCAGAACAAGCATTCAAACATAAGAGCCTACAGGGGCCATTCTCATTTAAACCATCACAAGTCTATATAGAAAAAAAAATCAGTGTGACATTTAAAAAGCAGATAAAGTGCTTACCTTGCAAGCATGAGTACATGAGTTCAAGCGCAGAGTCCACATCAAAATGTTGTGGTGTGGTGATAGGTGCTTGTAATCCCTGTGCTGGGGAGGTGGGGACTGACATATACCCTGGGGTCACTGACCATCCTAGTCTATTTGACTAGTTTCAGGCCAGTGAGAAACCTCATCGAAACAAAAATAAAAACAAAAAAAAACAAGCAAAACCAAACCAAACCAAAACGCAAAAAGATAGATAGCACTGAACGCCAGAATTATGACATCTGAGCTTGTGCACTTACTCATGCACACAGACATGTACAGGACTTGTACACATACATGTTCCCCCAAGCACAAACACACACATACATACAAAGACTACAAGATTACAGAGACTTGTGTCAATTACTTTATCATTCAAATATGAACATGGCCTTACAAATGATTCTGAAATAAGAAGAAAAAAAATCCAAGTTGTCAGCCCTTCACTCTCTCACAAGTAATTATGCCCTGCCTGGCTCACAACCCACTGTTCTCTCCAGGGAAGAGAACTAGCAATTACTGAGTGTCTACTACAGGAGCCAGCGAACGTCAGCTCATGGGCTAGACTTGCCTGATACCCGGTTTGGAACTAGGGATGGTCTCCACACTTAGAAAAGCATTGGGAAAAAGACAAAAATAAGATTTTGTAGCATTTGCAGGTGACATAAAATCCATACTTCAGTGAGCATAAATAAAGCACCATTGGAACAGAGTCATACCCATTTGTTTGCATATTGACTATGGCAGTTTCTACACTAAAATGGTAGAAGTTGAGCTGTCACAACAACTATCCAATTGGGCTACAAAGCCCCAAATGTTAACACTTGGTTCTTTTCAGAAAGCTTGTCCTGTTGTGTATGAAAGGCCAGGAGCTTCATCCATAGTAGCTCAGATGGTCCTTAGTGTACAGGTGAGGACACTGAAGGTGCAGAGTTTAAGGAACTTTTACAAAGGGCAAACTGGGTGAATCACAGTGTTGGAATTCAAAGCTAAGCCCGCTTCATTGTAAAGCTGCAACTCCAGGGCTTACATCACGCCTTGGACAATTACGGTGACATCATCGTCACTTTCCTGTGTGAATATTCCATTGTGTTAAGTGGTCATTTATGAAACAGTTTCTTTCCTGTGAGAAGCTGCCCTTGGCTTCTGGTACTTACAAATCAAAGCTAAATAAACTGTTCCACATACACAGGGCAAAGGGTAAAAACACATGAAACAAGTTTGGAAGATGGTTTAAAGCCCCAAGATTTTTCTGGACTTTTTCAGCAGGTACTTCTTGGTAGATGCAATTACACAGAATTTCTCTGTGCCATTAGAGGTTATGGGCAATACAGTCCCAAAGGAAGAGAAAAGAACAATAGGTAGCCTGGGAGGGCTGCCCAGAGCTCCTCCTGTAGCCAACAAGAATGTTCTGTCTAGCTCCAGAGACTAACTGCAGCACATGGCTTTCTATGACATTCAAACACCACCTAGCTTTCTGTCTCCCTAAGTGAAGAAAAAAAAAAATAGAAGTACCTTCCTCCATCTCAAATTACCAAAGCTAAGCTGCATGGATCAAGGGAAGAAGTGAATTGTCAGAACTCTACAGAATGCAAATGGTACACCTTAAATGACAGGTGAACAGATTAAACCAGATGAGAGAACAAAATTGTTTCCTCACGATAGTTTGAGTCACACTGACTACACAGATCCATCTGAAGTCATGGTTGTAGGGGTCAGCCAGGTAGCTCCGCTGGTGAAGGTGTTTGCTATGCAAACCTAAGCTGGACCCAAATAAAGGTGGAAAGAGAAACTGACTCCACAAAGGTGCCTGCTGACATCTACATGTGTGCCATGGCATGTATATACACACACACAAACGCACATAAATAAAAAGTAAGATTAAAAGTAAAGGAAGTCATGGCACCAGAACAATCCATGGGTCTTGGTCTCCTTAAAGGTCAGTTTAGGCTATATACTTATACAAGAGTGGTCATGTATCAGACTTGCTGAGAACAGTGTGAGGAGTGTATACTTGTTTTCTGGCACAATCAGCCTTGGGCTTTCTATCTCTGGAGCAGTGGTTCTCAACCTATGGGTTGCGACCCCCCCCTCCCCCCCGGGGTCAAATAACCCTTTCACAGGGGTCACTAGGGCCATCCTGCATGTCAGATATTTACATTATGATTCATAACTGTAGCAAAATGACAGTTATGAAGCAGCAATGGAAATAATTTTATGGTTAGGGGTCACCACAACATATTAAAGGGTCGCAGCATTAGGAAGGTTGAGAACCACTGCTCTAGCGTGTCCTGTCTGAAGTGATCAATGATAGGAAACCTATACTATGTCAACGCTTAACCAAGCCTGAAAAATGTTCACCCCATCCATCAACGACTTCATTTAATACCCATTGGTGTAGCTGGAATGTTGGTGGCTGATTTGGGACTGTTGAACTTCAGAGTTAAGAGAGAATACACTGCTGCTTTTTAAAGCCATTCCAGTTTGTAGTCATTTATTGCAGGGGTGTGAAGAAATAAAACACTGCTATGGTTGTTTCTCTTCTCTAACAGAAAGTGTCAGTTTCCAGAGCTGTACCCATCTTCTCTCAAATGTCATCATATTCTCACCTCTTGATGATGGTCTTATTAGCAGCTAAGTTTGGAAAGGCATGGGACACATGCTCAAGTTGACAAATAAAATTAACCATTTCAGTGAGCAACTTCCTGCAAGAGTGGGTTGTTATAAAAGAATGAAGCTGGCCCATTCCCATTCTCTTGTTCCTTGCTCACACATATCCCTTCTACATGTGACTAGTTCCTTTCTCTGCCATATTGTGAATACCTGCCAGGATACCAGAGTTGAGTTGTTTGGATTTTCCAGCCTAACTAAATGAAATAAATGAACCCCTTTATCTTATAAGTTACTCAGCACAGATCCTTTAGTTACAGTAACATAAAACTGACTATAAAACTAAGCAGTACTCCAATGCAAAGTGTGGCTTGTTAGACTAAACCAAACCTGCTACATGTCTGGGTACTGCTTATGAGCTATTAAGTTTCTTTTGCATGTTTCAGTGATTGGGAGGAAATGAAAATAGTATTTCATGGCATATAAAATAGTAAGTCACATGTGTCTATACATTTTAATTCTGATTTGTTTTACAGTTCCACAATGCATGCTTTACATACTGACCACTCTCACCTTGAAACCTACCCTACCACCTGTGTCCACCCTCCTCCTCCCTGTATCTGTCACTTATATATTGTCCTCTATCTCTGTTTTTGAGGTACACAGTTGGGTAGCTGCAATAAAAATCAGTCATTTACAAAAAAAATTGGCTGACTCTTTCTATCCATATATGGTAAATCATGTCTTGAGTGCTGAATGTAATTCTTCATATCACATTTTAATGAGCACTGAGTGACTAGCTGTGTTCGGTACAGACTCTGGAAACCATTCCTAAAGATGCTGGGATTAAAATTCAAGGAAATCTTAGGACTGAATTCATGTTTATACAAGTTATTATTTTATTTTTATTTTTCAAATCCATGGGAATCCTGAGTGCTTTTTTGAAACAATAGCTTCAAGTCATCACTGTCATGAAGTGAATGATATTGTCTCCTCAAATTCATACCTGCCTACCACTCTGGAATGGTACCTCACTGTAGAAAGATCTTCACAGATGCTATTAATGTAAAGAAAAGGAGATGGGGTCATTTTGGATAAGAGTGGCCCCAGACCCAATGATAGTGTCCTTGTAGAGGATAGAAGTGGAGACACAGAACTGGAGGAGAAGCCATGGCATGGAAGACACAGGCAGAGGCTGAGATATGTAGCCAGAATGAAGGGATGCCTAAAGCCCCCAGTGAAGTGGGCAAGGTGGGGAAGATTCTCCCCTAGGGTCTTAGAGGAAGCTAGATGAACTTGTGGTAGACTGAGCGGAGAACTGCAAAAAGGATGTCCATGTCCTGACTCCCAGAACCAATTAATGCCACTTGGAAGTAGCATCTTTGCAGATGTAATTAGTAAAGGATCATGAGATAAGATCATCCTGAATGATGATAGCCTTAAATGCAGTGACAGTGTCACACATAGAGA
>CABHPP010117262.1:0-21158 GCA_902168425.1 Peromyscus attwateri | reverse complement strand
GTGTAGCTTTGCGCCTTTCCTGGAGCTCACTTGGTAGCCCAGGCTGGCCTCGAACTCACAGAGATCCGCCTGCCTCTGCCTCCCGAGTGCTGGGATTAAAGGTGTGCGCCACCAACGCCCGGCTGCCTGTGAACTTATAAAGAATAATTTCCTGCTCTGTAAATCTGTCCAGTTCATGGTAATTTGTGATAGTGCCCCTAACCAACCAAGATAAGTTCCTTCAATGTTTGTTTCAATTCCAACTTTTCTAATGTGTCATAAAGGCTCAGAACAACTGTATTTTCTTCAACTTCTAGAAACTTACAGAGCCTCCACTAATGGAAATTTTGCTAAAATAATAAGCAATATTAATGCTGTTCTCCTTACAAGGCTAAAAAGAGATAGAAGATTGATTTTAATTAAACTTTAAGGGTCACTGTGGATTCACATGCAGTTGGAAGCAACAATGCAGATGTCCTTATGGCCCCTTGTCTTACAATGGAAGCCACTTGCAAGAACATAATATTGAAACTGAAGTCCTCACCTTGATGCAAAGCTGTGAGTTAATTTGGATGATCTTCAGTTCACCTGTACTCATTGAGGGGTGTGTGTGTGTGTGTGTGTGTGTGTGTGTGTGTGTGTGTGTGTGTGAATGTGTATATTGAGCTCTATCTACCACCTTACAAAACTCCATCATGACAAGGATAATGGTATTTGAATGCCTTGAAAACATACATTGCCTATGTTGATACATATATGGTGAGTTCAATGACAGATCTGAAATAGACAAGGTGAGGGTACATATTTACATGATCATTAAGGAGGAAAGCCAATATTTCTGGTTAGTCTAATGAAGGTAGTAGTAAAGAAACTGTGGTGAGCACAGCAGGTTTCTAGGGCAAGACACACCTCGCCTACCTTGTCCTTTTTATCTTGCCGGGCATACGGGAAGCAGGGTATCACAGCAGTTACCCTAGATGAGGATGCAATCTTGCACGCGTTGATCATGATGAGTAGCTCCATCAGGTTGTCGTTAATTTCCCCACAGCCACTCTGGATGATATAGACATCTTCCCCTCTCACACTTTCACCAATCTCAACGCTACAAAAGAACAACGCCATCTTAGTTTCCTTTGCCTGTTGTTTACAAACACTCTAGAAAGGTGACTTAAGGAATGGGGGCTTATTTTGGCTCATAGTTCAAGGTACATCCCATTAGGGCTGATGTTAAAATGGAGGGACCTCAAAACAGCTGTGCATACTGCATTCTTCAATCGGAAAGCAGAGAATATGAACTTACGTTGCTTTTCAGCTCCCTTCCCACTTATAGAGTCCAGGCCCAGTCTGGGGAAGGGTGCTACACAGTGGGTGGGCCTTTCTGCCTCACTTAACACAATTAAGATGATTTCCCACAAGCTGGCTCAGAGGCCCATCTCCCAGGTGATCCTAGATTCTGCCAAGTTGACAATGAACAATCAGCCATCACAACATTGGTTAATATCAACATCTCTAAGACTCCCTGAGACCCACCTCCCACTTCAGCAATCCAGCAGGTCCAGTTATGGGACTCAGCACAGAGTCTCTATCCTGACTGTGACTTGTGAGATGGCATGAACGAGGAACAAAATCAGCAAAGGGAAAAGTACACAAGGGAATCCAGGTGTGAACTTCCAGGCATTCTCCCCCAGGGGAGTCACAGAAGTTCAGCTCAAAGTCTCCAGCAATGAACTGTGACAACTGGGAAGGGTTACCTACTAGGGTAGACATAGAGACTTAGGGCCCAGGCTTTTTATTGGAAGCTGGTCAATGTAGTCACCCACTTCCTAGAGCATACCAAAATGCTAGCTTTGCACCAGGCGGGCGGGAGCTCAGTGCAAGCCACATTGTTTCCTGGTCATTAATAGTTCACATACAACGAGCCATTCTTACCAAAGAATGGTGTGGGAATCCCTGTAAGAGCTAAGTTCCCATAGGCCAGCCAAGAGCTGACCTTGCAAGGAAGCTTTCTAAGTTCCAGGCCTTCTCTGAGAATTCCTTGTGGTAATTTTTCTATTATTAAAGTTAAGCATGGATAATTCAAATCACAGGGGCTGAAGAGATGGCTCAGTTGGTAATGTGCCTACCGGCACAAGCATAGAGGACCTGAGTTTGGCTCCCCAGAACCAACACTTAAAAAAAAGGCCAGGTGCAGTGGCACACACATCTATAACCCCAGCTCTGGGGGAGCAGAGACAGCAGATCCCTGGAACTTGTTGGCTGGCCAGCCAGGCAGCTGCATAAATGAGCTCCAGGTTCAGTGAGAGTCCTATCTCAAGGAGTAAAGCAGAGATGGATGGAAGTCATCTGATACTGACCTCCAACCTCTGGACTCTACATGTACATGACCATGGAAGCATGTACATATTCCACATACACAATCAAATTATGATCAAAGTATGATTCAGCCTGTAATCCCAGTACTCAGGAGGCTGAGATAAGAGGATTCCTGAATTCCAGGCCAGCCTGGACTACAGAGGGAGAAGTAGTCTCTGTCTCTCTGTATCTGTCTCTCTCTAAGGCTTATAACAGTTAAACAGCCTGGAGACAACCAATTTCAATCTTTGATGGCTTTTTAGATAGAGATTTATTTTCAAGTCTCCAGCTACCATGTGAGACTTGAGTCTTGATTTTTCATGAGGCATCAGGTATTGACTTCTCACTATGGAAGATGAGGATTTAACATCTCTTCATCGATACTCCATCACACAGATGAATGTTTCCAACCTCACCATCATGTCAATACAGATCAGTATTCAAGCTAAAGATTGATTGCTACATTTGAACTGTGTCCATGATCAGAACTGAGCTGTGAAGTAAACTAAAACCAACATTCGTATTTTTCTTTTATGCACAAGTTTCGATGTGTGTATGTATCTTTTACCTTAGCCTTCCTCTGGTGAATTTTCTATTTACTACACATTTACATTTCACCCTACATAGTCCACTAACAATTTCAATCTCCTAGTGTCAGTCTTCAAGTCCATCTCCACTTTCCCATTTTGCCAATATCCTACTCACAGCTGGATGACATGAATGGCCCAGATGCCATAGGGATTCCCTCCACCTTTTTGCCGCACTCCGTTGGTCATTTTCTGTATCCTATTATGGTATACTTTCTTGTTTTGCTGGTTGTCATCCTGTACTCCTGGAGAGTTAGTGGTAGCCAACTTTGATATATTTGGGACACTATGTACATCATGTGAATTTTGTTTCTGTGTAACTTATCTTAAGATAGGATTCAGAAAACTGGGTAGGTTTTTCTGAATCATTTAACAGAATGGTAGAGTATTTGCATAAACAAACATGAAACCCTGGGTTCCACCCCCTATACTGGAAAAAACGAATATAGAAAACTTCACTGTGCCCACCTGAACACAGCTACTTAAAAGTACATCATCAGAATCCGGCATGATGGCACACACTTAGAGTTCCAGCCAAGATGACTTTGAACTCTTCTTCTTGCCTCCATCTTCTAAGTGCTAGAATTACAGGCATGTGCCACCATGCTGGGCTCTGAAAATGAGTTTTGATATTTTTTCACAGTCCTCCTGCATAAGGCTCTCTGTTATGGATGTTAACAGTACACTGTAAACCCAGAATGAAAGGAACAGAAAGAAACTGAAATCTATCTCCTTATTTTGAGTGCTAAAGAATGAACACAATTCTTGGGCCAATGAGGTGGCTTAGTAGATAAAAGCAGATGCTGCCCAAGCCTGACAACCTGTGTTCAGTCCCTGAAATCCACATGAGAAGTTGAATGTTCCAACTATTGGATTAACACAATTACATCAAGTATAGAGCTAATTTAATTTGGCATGTATCTGCAACCCCAGAACTTCTCCTATACAGAGGTACTACTTCTACAAGTGCAAGGAGAGAACTGATTCCTCAGTGTGTCGTGGCATTCATGTGCACATACATACATACAAATAACTTAAAATGTAACACAATTACATCAAGTATAGGACTAATTTAATTTGGAAAGCAAGTATTACATAGCTCAGGGGCTGACAGAATACAGCACGCAACCTCTTTTTGTATAGCCCCCACACACAATAAGAATGGTTTGGTAGTCCCAGTAATGAATACCCCTAAAGACATCTATACCCGAATCCTTTGAATATCGTAGATTATATGGTAAGCGGGATGTATATATGCAGATGGAATCAAGCACGCTAATCAGCTGATCTTAAAACAGAAAGGTCATAGCGGACTATTTAAATTTGTCCCAGGTGATCAGAGCTGACCTTCAAATCGGAAGAGAAAGACTATGAGAGTGAAGAAGGGATATGATGACTAAAGCAAACCAGAGAGATCCTCTACTGCCGAAGGTCTCCAGATCCCAGGGCTGTGGGGTGCCTACAAAACTGAAAAGGGGACTGGGACTCTAGCTTACTAGAGTGCTTGCCCAATATGCATGAAGCCTTGAGTTGGGTCCCCACCAGCAGGTAAAAACAGGTTTGGTGACACACTCCTGTGATTCTGGTACTTGGGAGGTAGAGACAGGAGGATCGGAAGTCCAAGGTCCTCATCAGCAATATTGAGAGTGTTCAGGGCTAGCCTAGGCTACATGTGACTGTAAGCAAAAGAACAGAAAGCTGGGAAGGCAAGGGAATAAATAGAGTTTCCCATGAAGTTTCAGGAGGAAAGGCAGCCCTGTTGACCTCTGCAGGACTTGTAGTGGATAGACATGTAAGACATACAACAGGGATGGCATGTGGCCAGCAATGCCTAAAATATTTACGATCTGGCTCTTTACAGAAAGTCTCCGATCTCCTGGTCTTATGACTGTTTATCCCCACAAGATCACATTCTTTGGCCTGCTTTTCCTCACCAAGGCACTGCAATCCTATGACTAGCTGTCCAGGGGAGCACAGAAAACACCATGGCAACATTGCTTCCAAAGCCAGTTCTGTTTCTGCTTACAATGAAGACATCCCCACCCTAATCTTTAGTGTAGATCTCTAATGGGTTGTGTGTATCAGCTCAAGGACAAGAGACCCTCAGACAAGAAGACTGAAGCAATGCTGAATGGCCATAGCAACTTAAATGGTGGCTGTGTATTTTATAACATTTCTTTCTATTGTGACATAGGATTTAAGTCTCTTCCCTAGAATCTAGATGCCTTCCCTAGACCTAAGAAGGCTTTGACCAATACAATGTTATAGAAGTGATGATACGCCAGCTTCTAAGCCTAGGCCTTAACTGACTGGTACTTAACTACTTCCTGTCTTTTGAAACTCTCCCTCTTGGAACACAGCTTCTGTGCTAGAAGGGCACCTAAGCAGCCCTGTGGAGTGGTTCTTAGCTAAGCATCCAGGCAAAAGCTAGCCAAACTTATCAGCCACATGAGTGAGCTATCTTCAAAAATGGGTCCTAAGGTCCCAGTGCCCACCCTAGCTGCCACCACTGGAGACAGAAACAAACCTTCCTTGCTCTGACCTGCACAAATTTCAGGTCTGGGAACCAAATAAACAGATTGCTTTAAGCCATTGAGTTCTGGGTGATCTGTTAAATGTCAGCAACCAGAATACTGGGTCCCATGGTACAGGTAAGGACCCTGACAGCAGTAAATTAACCAGGGTAAAATACTACAAGAGACCTGAGATACCATCATGAACACTGCCCTCCAAGTCATGGAGGGTTCACTGGGGTCGGAAGAGAAGCTGGAGTATACTTCTCCCTGAAAAATGGAAGCAATTCAGGGATGAGAAGGTAAAAGTAGAAGTGTGCCTGTCTCATTAAGTAGCATTTAAGAGAACTAGGAATCCAGGTGCTGAGGGCCAGGGCACAGCATCCGGACTTCTGCTCTTCACTCAGCAAGAGGCACTGAGGAAACAGTACCTTACACAAATTGAGTCCATTTTCTCTTGTTTTTGCCCTTTGTTTTCTCATCTCTACAGCCAATTTGAGGACTGTGTGTAAAACTCAACCTCTGTCCCATTGTAGTTCATGAAAAGAATTAGCACATTAACCTTGTAAATTCTTCTAGGTGACAGAAACATAAAATGTAGCTAGGTGTTGTGCATGTCTGTAATCCCAGCACTTGGGAGGTGAAGGCAGGAGGATCAGGAATTCAAGGCTAGACTCATTCAGTGAGCTCTGGACCAGGCTAGACTACATGAGGCCTTGACTCAAAGCAAAAGCAAACAAAACAACCACAACAAACAAAACAAAAACCCAGCCCAACCAACAAAACACAAGAAACATAACATGGAGCTGAGGGGTCTTGGACACCTTACAATTTCTAATGGTCAAATGTGGTTAAAAGAGAACCCAAATGAAATAAAAACAAGTCTGCTTTCCATTTCAAATAAATGTATGAACAATTACACTTGAACATCCCAGTGAGTTTCACCCAACAGCCCATATAGGACTTGTAGCAGAAATCCAATACTAACCCAGCAATGAACTCACCTAGATTAGCTATGCTTTGCAGCAAAGAATTGTTCTGCACCAAGATAACAAGGAAGAGTTGCTTTACTTACTTTCAAAACCCACAAGGTCCAGAAATGTCTCCTTTATTTACATGACAACACCTTGTGGACAAAGACTCTTATTCTACCAGTGTTCTCAGAGCTTGGACAGGACTGAGAAAATTCTGCAATAGTCAAACCTAGATCTATTCTTCTCCAAAGTCCTAGAGCACCCTCCATATATTAAACTCTACAAAGGGAGCTGTGGATGTAGCTCAGTAGTTGAGTCTTCTTGTTTAGCATGCACAAGGACCTGAGATCCATCCTCAGTACTGAAAACAAACAAACAAAGGCAAAGTGACCTTAAAAAAAAGACTTTGTTTTATATTTAGCTAAGCTGGTCTCAAACTTCCTATGTAGCCAGGGATGCTCTTGAATTCCTGCTTTTCTTGCTTCTTCCTCCCAAGTGTTGGGATTGTAGTGTATGTGACTACATTCTGTTTTGATGTGGTACAGGGGACCAAACCCAGGGCTTTATGCATGCTTGGCAAGCAACTCTAGCAACGAAGCTACATCCCCAACCCCAAAGGGGCATTCTTAGCCTGAACTGTCTATACAGTAATACTATCTGCCATCTGTTTCTCCTGTTATCATCCAAGGTGTGTAAATGGAGTTTACCACCTAGAAAAGGTCACATGGGATGCACATAGCCTTCAGAAAAATAATCTTTGTCATCGACATTAACCTCACTCTTAGCTGGGTCTGGTGACACACATACCTGTAATTCTAATACTTTCAAGGTAGGGGTGGGTACTCCTGTGAGTTTGAGGCCTGCCTGGGCTACACAGTGAATTCAATGAGATCCTAGATACTAGAGACAAACCCTGTCTCAGAAAACCAAAATAAAACAACAAAAAGAAAAAAAAATGCCTTTAACTTCACAAATTCTCGATTGACTCAAAGTTGTCAAGATTTTCTGCTTTCTTCTGAAAATTTAAAAGTTTTAGATTTGACATTCTGTCTATGATCCATTTCAAGTTAATTTTTGTGAATATGGAGAAGGGTCGATATCCCTCCCCCGCCCTAAACTTGTTGGATGAATTGCAACCCTGCCGAATGTAGAATGGTTATCTGTCACTGTGCACTGTATAGCTGCTTAACTGGACTAAACAGAATGAGGAAAAGTAATTGGCCTCGGGCAAGTGGGATAAGGAGTGCTGCCAGTCCAACTTCAGAGGAGGGCTACCGCCTGCCTGGCTGCACTGAATACTGGTGACCACCTCTTGCTCCCGAGAGAAATGGGTAGAATTTTTGCCAAACTAGGCTCTTGCGGCTGTGCGCAGCTGAGCTCCATAAACACAAAGAAGCTATTAGTTCCCAATATTCGATGCAGCAAAGTTAAAGGAAGCCCAGGAGCGCTCAACACGTGCGTCCTGCTTCCCAGGCTCTTCCCAACTCGCACACAAACCCACCCTTCTGGATAAGGCAGTACTCAACACCCAAGCTGCTAGGAAGAGTCACCTGAGCAGCTGGCAGCACTCTGGTCGCCAGCCGCTGGAAGTAGCATTCGAAAGTTCCCCAAGTAAACCCAGTGCTCGGGACCTGTACAGAACCTTTTCAACCACGCTTGAATCTGGGTTTCCGCCTGGTAGAGACTCGGAAACTGGGGCGGGCGGATCCACAGATGTCTCCCTACCCCCACCATTCCAGGCACCGATGTGATGCCCACAAGCTTCGCCCACTCTCTCAGACGCGCAGTGACTGCACCGATGTCGCCCTTCCGGACTGAGGACACCAGGCAAGGCGTCGCAAAAAGAGGGGCCTGGGGTGCCTAGGGATTGATAGGTCGCCGAAGTCCGGGTGCTGGAGGCCTAGCCACCAGAGGGACAACAGCGCGCAAAGACTCCAGGGTGACTGGGGGGGTTGGGGGGCTCCTTTGCTGGACTTCTTTCTCCCCGGGCGCAGCCGCGAAGGCTCTGAAGCCGCGTTGCTGCCGTCCCGCCCCGGAAGGGAGAGCACAGCGCCCTCGGAGGTTGCCCGGGCAAGCGTTGGCTCCTGCCTCAACCCTGGTGTGGCTCCCACCTGGTCTCCTGGTTGCTGAACTTCTTGGTGACCACCTTGCCCAGCTCCAGGCCCAGGCGATCGGCCACGCGCTGCGACAGGTCCTGGTGAGAGCTGCCGCTGAAGAGCACGATGTTGGGCATGGTGACGCACGGTGGCTGAGGGGCGCGCTGCGAAGGAGAAAGTGATAGCGACGCAGACTGCTGCTGCTACTGCTGCGGCTGCCGCTGCCGCTGCCGCTGCCGCTACCGCTAACGCTACCGCTGCCGCTACCGCTGCCGCTGTTGCTGCGGTGCCCGCTGCTGCTGGTGGAGCGGGAAAACGCGGCGGCCGGACCTAGGGGGAGGGGAGTAGCTGGGGGAGGAGCCAGAGAGAGAGAGCAAGCCAGCGAGAGAGGAGGAGCAGCCGACGAGTTGCTGGAGGGTGCTGGGAAGCGGCTGCTGCCCACGCAGGCTGGGCAGCAGGTTGTGAAGCTCTGGGTGGTCCAGAAACACCCAGGTGCGGTTGCTCGGTAGGGGAGCCCGATGCTCCACACTTGACCTCTCTGATTTGCCTTTAAGTGGGGAGGTCAACGAACCAGATGGAGTGGACAGAGAGAGAGAGCAAGCGATTGCGGGAAGGGGCCATAGGGGTGCCTCGCAGCCAAGAGCCGCCTTTCAACCCGGAAGCTCAGAACCCAGAAGTGATACTTGGGGTTCAAGTGCACCCAGCGTCCATGTGGGAGAGACCCACACAGCTACCTGCATTTGCACCCGAGTGTGAAGCATGTTTCACTTTATATGATGGTATACACTACCTTTGAAGCTGGACTAGGAAAAAGGTTTTTCCACCAATGAGAATTCCTTATCTCTCATAAATTTAGATGTGTATTTTGAAAAATAAGCTCAAATATTATTTTGTTTTCGATTTTTTTCAGTAATAGCTGAATATTCGTTTTCTTTCTTATTATATAAATGCCTACACATACTTCTCTTTTGCCTCTTGGTCGACAAAGCCTGAAAATTTGAGCGTCTGGTTCTTAATAGTTAAGTGTGCTGCTCCGTAAAGGAACTACTGATGTGAGCCACCATTTGAGCCCTAAGCTCAAGTGCAAGGGGGAAAGCCTGTTCTCAGGTGGCCCATTGACTCTACCCAATGGGCTCTGAGTCCTCATTTTTATGTAGATAGGCTAGTCCTCTGGCTCCTTTCACAGCACTGTCTCTTGGATTCTCAAGAGCCTAACTCCTCAAAAGCTGAGGTCTGGGCTAGGGGGAAGAAGCTATCGGAGCCAATCAATGGGCACAAACCAAATCTAAATGTAAGGAAAGGAGATGCATCCTGAGCTCATGGAAGAGTGGGGCACTGGTGATCCTGATTACCGTTTTTTAAAAGCCTGGAGAGACAGATTAACCTTGTCAGATAAATAGCTGGGCTCTACTAATGTCCACCGAGAATTAGCTTGCCATCCACAGCCAAGGCCACTTGCAGCTGAATTAGAATTGTAGCCCACTCTAAAGGTACATCCTGTGTTACTGGGATTAGAGAGATTGTTCAAATCCTTGTTTTTGGTTTTTGTTTTCATTTGGGTCCTTCCTGGTACTTTATAAATTGGATGTCTGCTTTAATGATGCAAGCCTTTAATCTCAGCACTCTGGAGGCAGATACAGGTGGATCTCTGTGAATTCAAGGCTAGCCTGGTCTAGTGGAACCCTGTCTTTCAGAACTCCTACCGCCTCTCCTCTCCACCACCCCCTCGAAACCGAAGCAAATTAGATTTACAAAAGGATTTCTTTTGAAACTCCAATGACCTGCTTACCAAAAAGTTCTCCAAAGCACCATTACAGTTGAATTTCTGTCCCCTTTTATTCTGCTGACAAAAGTGTATATGTCCTATTGTATTTTTTTAAAGCCAAGGTGATGGTGATATAAGTAATCACATCTATTGGGAAGTTAAGATGGGGATCAAGAATCCCAGGTCAGCCTGTGCAACATAGTGAGACTTTGTCTCAAAAACAACTGCAGCAATAATAATCTATCTACAGTGGGTTTTAAGCTACACCCAGCCATGTGCTGCATAAAGATTCAGATGACAGACCACACCATTAAGATTATATCGTTTAATGATGTAACAGCTGTCTTGGTTCATTTATGTACACTCTACTATGCTTACAGGAGCATGAATTCACTTCATGATGTATTTCTCAAAACATTCCACATGGTAAGTGGCATATGACTGTATTCCATAATAAATTAAATTTGTATAATAAATTGCCATAGAAATGAGATTTATACTCATACTCAACCATATGTCTAAAAATTTTATTGAATGAATCTGCTAGCATAATTATACTTAAACTCACCTAATAAAATTTACTACCAGCAATGTTACAGCAATTTTTCTGTCCTTAAATATTTGTCTCATAGATAAAATTTATTAATCATGACATTTCTCTAAATATATACATGCTATCGGGGGAAAGTAGTTTCTGATCAGTGTGGGGTCCTAGGATTCTTTGATAACAAAACTGACAGAGCATAAAATAATATGTTGAAGTTCCCAATCTCTAGGTTAATTCATAGATGAGATTCTAGAAGCTAAGATTAAGTTGTAACCTTGATAATAGCATGAGATGAAATATCTGTGTTGGCATGACAAGGAAAATGCTTGTTAATAGACTATGCTTGAGTGTTGAGTGTAAAGGCGGCAAACTGTGCTTACAATTGATGAGGATACTAATGGGAGTCAACAAAAACCATCCTAAGAAGCAGGCTGTGCACAAAGCCATCACTGAGGAATGTACAGGCTTAAGAAAACACCTATAGAAAGAAAACACTTTCTCTCCCAAGCACCTTTGTCTTTGATCCACAGGAGGCCAGTTGTGGAAAAATGTTCATCTACAACTGTCTCTCAACTTCAGCACAACTGACAGACTGGGTGATTCTTTGTTGTGGAGCTTTCCTGTCTATATAGGATACTCAGAAGCATCCTGCCCTGGTCTCAACCCATGATAAACCAGTAGCCCCTCTCTACCTGTTGGGACAACTAAAGTGTCTCCAGGAACAATTAAATATCCCTTGGCAGGGCAAAATGACCCCAGGTTAAGAACCAGTTGTCTGAGTGAGCCCCTGGACCTTTCCTCCTCCATGTAGACTTTTCCTGGTGGCCATTCAGGCTTCCTCACAATGTAGCTTCAGAGTTGCAAGAAAGAGTCATCCAAAAAGACAATCCTTAATGATAAATGAATAAATGAATACATGAATGGAACTGTACTGAGATTCATCTTGTACTCTACCATCAAATTAATTAAAAATAAGATAATCCTTGTGAGCAAACACTCATACTCTGCTTGTATCTTGCTTGATGATATCCTGCTGCCCAAAGCAAGTTACATGGTCAAGATCAGAGTCAGTGTGGTGTGAATGAACAAAAGAGTTGCACGTTATGTCCACCAAAGTTCCACCACAGTCATCTTCATTCCTGTAGGGAGAGGGGCCAGGAAAGCACAGCCTCTGCTACTGTTTAAATTCAGAAGCAAAGACTACATACTCTGTGCATATGGCTTTTAGTCCTTACCCATATTGCACAACGTTTACTATTTTAAGATCGATATATTCTCAGGGAAAAATTAAAATGGTGAGAATTCCCATTGCTAATATGTGATTTCACTTGTGAATGGAGAGGAGTGAAATGGGAAAAGAATCAAATGTTCAAACTTAGGGACAGGTTTATATCTTGTATTTTCTACTTCATTTATCTAATTTCTTTTCATGTAGTGAGTTTTCTGCATGTTTGCTGAATGAATTTATTTCTCACCTAGGACTAATGTACAGAATAAATATCTCTCAAAGTTGCATGGCTATTCAAAGTTAGCAAAGGAATCAGAATGTGAGTGTTCCAGCACATTCTTTTTCACTTTAGAACAGTGTTGCCCCAAGTGCATATACTACAAGCTTCATAGATAACTCACATTTTGCAAATAGCACAAAGAAACTAGTGAAGTCATTTTAATAATACACGTTATTTAATACAAAATATTCAAACTAGTATTACTGCAATATGTAATTAACAAGAAGGAATTAATGAGATGTTCATTTCATTGTCTTGTTGGTTGCAATCCCTCAAACTCTGATGTGTATATTATACCTATAAATTACACATTGCAATGTGGAATGTGACTTTCCCACACCTGAACTGCCAGACAGCCAGGGATGGCTAGCAGCTGCTACCTTTCAGTTACGATTTCTAAGAGCAATCAAAGCCAAGTTTCCTGACAAGTCTGTTCTCTTCACAAAGAATGCACAGCTAACTATAAAACCCTGAAGCTTATCTACAAATACTTCTCAAAATAACCTAAAGTGGGGCCTCAGAAGATGGCCCAGTTGGTAAGAGAGCTTGCTGAGTGTGCTTGAAGACATGAGTTTGGATCCGCAGCACCCCATGTATAAAGGCCAGGTAGAAGCCTAATGTAGCCACATGCCTATTACCCAGTTCTGGGAGTTGGGTGAGTTGGGACAAGAAGAGCTCTGGGGCTTGTTGGCTGCCAGTCAAGCTCCAGGCTCAGTTAGAGACCTTGTCTCAATGGGAGAAAGAGGAGGTGACAGACCAGGACATCTTAAGTTCTCCTCTGTACACATATATGCACACCACATATGAGCACTTGCACACACACACACCCCTGCATATCTCCCAGACATCCTAAAGCGAGTTCAACTTTTCAGTTTTATTGCTCTATTAGTGACATTTTCATATGGAATCCAGTGCTTTTCTGATTTTAATTTCTACATGTTTACTTTTCACTTACTATTTACGGATTTTTTTTTCAATGGAGTTTTTAAATCTATCCACCACATATAGCTTTTGGAACTGTTAAAGTTGTTGCCATATTTTCTTCCAGCTGCTTCAGATGTTCACCTATTTCTTCTAATCTTTAATTAGTGTATGTAAAAAGGATAAGACCATCAAACCATACATACTTGCCCAAAATAGATAAAAGACATCAATGGAAGAGGTAAAATTATAAAACCCTTGGAAGACCTGTACATGTCTTCATGACTGTGACTCAAGAAATGGTTTCTTTGATGACATGACAGTTATGTGGTGATATATTGTATACCCCAGTAGAGCTTACCTGGGGATCAGAGGATAGAGCCAGCCACTAAATTAGACATAGAGGTCAGGCACTGGTGGCACACACACTTAATCTTATCACTCGGGGGCAGATATACGTCTGGATCTCTGTGAGTTCAAGGCCACACTGGGCTACATGAGAGAAATAGAACCAGGCAGTGGTGACACATGCCTTTAATCCCAGGAAGTAATATGGCAGGACACAGAAAGGTATATAAGGTGTGAACAAACAGGAACTCACTCTCTTGAGGCTGAGGATTTTGTAGAGGTAAGAACTAGTGGCTGGCTGTTCTGCTTCTCTGATCTTTCACCTTCCACCCCAGTATCTGGCTCTGGGCTTTTTATTGTAAGACCTTTTAAGATTCATGTTATATAACTATAAGCAGCTGCCACTATAAAAATGTATAAACTGGACATCAAAACTGAAATAAAGAAGAATTTGTGCTTTAAAAGATAGCATCAAGGAAGCACAAGAGAACTCAAAGAGTGATAGAAAATGTTTACAAATCCTGTATCTCATGAGGAATTTATATCTAGAAGGTGGTATGAAAAAATGACCACAACTCAATAACAAAAAGAGAAGTCAGTTTAAAAATGGGCAAAGGAGCCTGCACATGGATTTTTACAAAAGTTTTGTTCTTTTGTTTCACTTGGTAAAACTTAGAAACATCTAAGATACTCTTCAGTAGGTGAAAGGCTAAATAAATTATGATATGTCCAGGTGATGGAATACCATTTGTGGATAAAGGGAAATAGATCATCAAACTATGAAAAGACATGGAAGACAGGGTTGAGGATACAGCTCAATTGGTGGAGTGTTTGTCTGGCAAGCATGAAGCCCTGAGTTCTGTCCTCAACATCACACAGACAGGGCATAGTATGGAATACCTATAATCCCAACACTTGGGAGATGGAGGCAAGAAGATTGGAAGTTCACCACCTGGTTTGGCTATATAGTGAGATGGAGATCAGTGTGTGATGCATGAGAAACTGTATTGAAAAACTAGTCATGGAGGAAATTCAAATGCATATCACCAAGTGAATATCGTCAATGTGCATGACTCCAACTGCATGACAATCTCAAAAGGACAAAACTATAAATACGATAAGAGGAAAATCAGGATCTGCCTGGGGTTTGAGGGAAAAGAAAGATGAATGAACAGAGGATTGTTTTTAGGGTGGGGAAACTATTTCTTACAGTGGATATGTGTCTGTGTAAATTTGTTAAATCCACAGAAGGTACAGCATCAAGAGTAGATTTTAACATCAACTCTGACCATGATATGCCACAGAAGTACATATCATGAAGTGGAATATTGGGTATGGTGAAGGCTGTGCATATGTGAGAGCAAGGGGTCTACCTTTTTACTTCATTTTAGTGTGGACATAAAACTTCTCTAAAAATAAGCTCCATTAAACAATGGGAAAATACATAGGCAAAAGACCTGATTATATATGTCTCAAAAAACAACAGCTGCAAATGACTACTAAGTTACCCAGTACGGTAGCAATCATCAAAAAGACAGTTAATCTCAAATGTTGGTGAGAATGTAGAACAACTGGAGCCCTGCTATACAGCTGGCAGGGATGTAAAAAAGTTCATCTGCTTTGGGAAACAGTTTTGCTGCTCCTTCAGCACTGAGCACAGAGTTACTGTATGAGCTAGCAATCCCATTTATTGGGATATACCCAGAATAATTGAAAGCAGGCACTCCAACACTTTACATGAATACTCTCAGCAGCATGATTCAAAATACAAAAAAAGAGGAAAGCAACCCAAGTGACCATCATGAACATATAAATGAAATGTCATGTAACCATTTGTGATAGTTTGAATGTAACTGGTCCCCATCAGCTCATAGGGAGTGGTGCTATTAGGAGGTGTGGCCTTGTTGGAGTGGGTATGGCCTTGTTGGAAGAAGTGTGTCACTGTGGAGGTGGGCTTTGAGGTTTCCTATGCTCAGGATACTGCCCAGTGTCTCAGTTGACTTCCTGTTGCCTGCAAGGTGTAGCACTCTCAACTCTAGCACCATGTCTCCCAGTGTGCCACCATGCTTCCCATCATGATGATAATGGACTAAACCTCTGAAACTGTAAACGAGCCATCCGAATTAAATGTTTTCCTTTAGAAGAGTTGCCGTGGTCATGGTGTCTCTTCACAGCAATAGAAACCCTAATTAAGACACCATTCAATATACTATTCTTCAGCAATAAATATAAACGAAAAGCTAGAGGGATAAGTCAGTGAAGGGATTGCCAAGTAAGCATGAGGACCAAAGTTGGAATCAGCCTAGACTTCCATCACTTGGTGGATGAAGGTGTGATACATATATACAGTCAATTTGGTTAAGCCATTAAAAAATTACTAAATCAGAAGGGAAGTGGATAAGACCAGAAAATATTATATTAAGTGAGGTAACTCAGGCTCAGAAAGTAGTGCTTATTCTCTGTCATATGCAGATTGTAGTTTCTATTTTCTTTTTATCTGTATTTGTGTGGGAATGGGTGTATATAGAACCCAGGAAATGAAACAGGGATTCATGAAATGAGAAGAAAGATGCTTCCATGTCGAGTGGTGAGATAATAGAATCCTTCTGACATAAATTTAGAAGGGGAATAGGATAGGAAGGATTTAAACAGGGATGAGGAGCAGGGAGATGGGAGAAGCCTGGGCAGGGGGAGGGGTCAACCAAAACTAAGTATGTATGAGAATGCCATAAAGAAATATGCTACTTTGCAGGCTAGTTAAAAAAAAAGTCATGCATGGTGACACATGATCCCAGTACTGAGAAGGTAGAAGCAGATAGATCCCTAGGCCTGGCTGGCCAGCCAACCTAGACTAAGTGTCAAATTCTAGGTCAAGTGAGGACTCCTGTCTCATCAAACTGATCAAAACAACAAGAACAAAATCCAAGTTGGATGGTACCTCAAGAATGACACTAGAGATTGTCAAGTGGCCATCAGGTACCTCCATGGTCACAAGTGCAAACAATGCACATGTCCAATAAAGAAATAAAGTTCCAATACATGCTACAGTATGGGTTAACTCCAAAATCATGTGAGCAAAAAAGATCCAGACACCAAAGACTACATACTGCATGATCTCATTTACATCAAATGTTTAGAATTTACAAATCTATGGAAAGAAAGTAAATAACAGGTTGCCTAGGATTGGGAGCCTGGCAAGATCGAGGAAGGTGGAACTATAGCAAAGGGATGTGAGTACTTGGTGAGGTGTAAAGAAAGTGTTCTGACATTGATCATGGTGCCAACTCTGCAAATAGGCTAACAGCCATCAAATTTTACATGTTAGTTGGGTAAATTGGACATGAAATGAATTGTATCTCAGTAAAGTTGTTAAAAGCAAAGATACTTGTGGTAGTTTGAATGAAAATAGTCCTCATAAGATCACGTGTTTAAATAAATGGTCCCCAGTTGATGGAAGTGTTTAGAGAGATTAAGAGGTATGGCCTTCAAGGAAGTGTGTCACTAGGGGTGGGAAAAGCCCACATCATTGCCTGTTAGCTCTCTGTGCCTTGTACTGTACTTGTGGATCAAGATGTAAGCTCTCAGCTAGTGCTTCCATGCCATGCCTGCCTGCCTGCCTGCTGCCATACTCCCAGCTATCATAGTCATGTACTCTAATCCTATAGAACCATGTACCCCCAATTAAACTATTTCTTTTATAAGTTGCCATGGTCATGGTGTCTTATCACAGCAATAGAAAAGTAATTAAGACACAATAAACATTATTTTTGTCTCCAATACCATGATCACAAAAACTATAACACATCAAACTCTCCTGCAGTTACAGACAGTGAAATCCATTGCTGGTTTTCATGTAACGACAACCAGTTTCTTTCCATTGTGAAGGTATTTTGAACCTTACCCCCCAGTGCAAACTTTCTAATCTTGCCATTCCTTCCTATCTATGGGTATTAGCTGGAACTGCTCAGCAAGGTGCTTCCCTTTCTCTTCTAGTGACAGTTGATTACCCTAATATTTGGTTTGGATTAGAAAGGCACAATGTAGGTTTACTTTTTAACCCAGCAAGGTTTATATGCTCTCCTTAAAGGAATATGCTTTCTTTGGAAATCTGGATGATTCAAGTTCTGGGGCAGGAATTGATGGGATGTGAACCAGGACATATTTTGTTAGCTATCTCAAAGAAAAGAAATAGATCAAAAGGATGAAAATGCCAGTTTATGTCAGTTACTATGATTCAAAGATGTGAGAAAAAATAAATTCAAGTGTATACATGTATGACATTTTCAAAGAGTAAAAAAATTAAGTTGCAATTGCTTAAAACATACCAAATACATAAAAACCAAAAAAGCCTAAATGAAGTCACTCAAACAAAAACGTGAACAAACTAAGTGGAGATTTTCATTAGATTCAAGTGATACCTAGTTTTGTTACTTTCAAACTAACTGATTTTCATGAAAATTGTTCATTAAAGTCTAAGTTTTCTTGAGAGGCAATGTGAAGGTGGAATGACACCAGTATTTCTGGTTATTCCATGAAATCGGATGGTATTAATGAGACTGTCATTTTCATGTGAGCTGTGTCAGGCACTTCTGGAAATAAGGTCAAACACAAGGAGTCTGGTGGCCTCTTTTGGCTGCAGATAGCTGGATACAGGATGGCAGTATGCATAATTCACGCAGAGGAGTGGAGGCAAGACAAGTAGCATAGAAATTCACAACCTGCATACAAATGGGAGTGTAAGCAACATGTGTAACAGCCAAGGTAGAAAGTTCTTGCAGGGAATCTCTCACCAGTTTGTGTGTTGGAAGTTTGGTCCCCAGCACGGCAGTGTTGGGAAACTGTGTGGAAACATTAAGAGGCAGAGCCTTGTGGTTGGTCATTGCAGCGATGCTCTGGGAAGAGGAAGGTGGTTCTTGTGAGACCCTGAGTTGGCTTTCCTGCCACTTCAATATGATGCCATTTGCCATGAACTTAGTGCAGACCACCTGGTCAAATTTAACTTTAGTGTGAGACAAATGAATAGAGAAGTGGAGGGTTAAGGTAAGTGAGAACCAATAAAAACAAATTGTCTCAAATCTTTTCTAGAATAAAGTGGATTTTAAGAGGAGGAACAATTAAGAGCCTTGTGATGTCAGAGAGCTCTGTGTTATGGTTCACTTCCTGTAAGTACAAGCAACAGAAGCGATTTGACATCATTGAGGTTAAAAAAAAAAAAAGAGGATTTCTCATTCCTCATAGCAGTGGACTCAGCTTCTAAATAATCCTAACAATTCAATGTGTATGTGTGTGTGTGTGTGTGTGTGTGTGTGTGTGTGTTTTGTTATATTTGGATGCCCATGTGGATGCATGTGTGTGCACATGTGTGTTGAGGCCAGAGGTCAAGCATGGCTGTTTTTCCTCAGGCTCCATTCACTTTTTTTTCTTTTTTAAGACAGTCTTTTACTGTCCTTAGCCTCAATGATTAGATGATTAGCCTGAGCTGGTCCACCAAGAATGGGTAGGGATCCACCCGCCTCAGCTTCCCAGCTCCCACATCTAGCTTCTTTACATAAATTCTGAGGTTAGAACTCAGGTCCTTATGCTTGAATCCAAAACACTTTCCCTACTGAGATATCTTCCCAGTCCTCAGTGATGCAGTTTGGATGAAGACTGTCCCACAAGCCAAGAAATGCTGGAAAGTGTTTCAACACGCTGCTTTGCTCACCCCCTTTTACTGCCCCCTCTCAAGTTCTGGTGATGGAACCTAGGGCTTCATGCATGCTAGACAAGTGCTTCACTAGCACACCATCCACACTGCCAGTTAGCTTTGGGTTTTTAAATTTTGCTCCTTTACAGTCTCTTTGATGCCATTCAAAGCCCATTACTTAATCCTGATGATTTAAGTGTTTATGTCCCTAGCTTACAGCTTTTCTCTGAAGGTTACAGTTGAACATACAACTATACTCACAAGGGTTAGCAAACTATGACCCAAGAGCTAGATTCTGCCTCTACCTTGGTTTTTTTGGTAAACCGAGTTTTACACAGGTGTATACCTGCTCAGCCACATATTTTCTGTGACTGTGCTCATGCCACCAGGATAGAAATGATAGGTTGGGGATATAAATCTTTCTGGCCTAGAAGCTTCCAATCTGTGCTTCTTCTCACTGGCCCCCTCTAGCACGTTTGATGTTCTCATCTTGGCTTAGTAATGTCACGTCGTTACTCTCCCTGCACACAATTCTCTTTTCTTCCCATTCCTGCCCCGCCTTTTCTTTATCTTATTGTTCTCTGTGTGGATTGCCTTTGTAAAAGTTATCTTAAGTTAGCACTCTCTTGTCTTTTGGCACATGTTGATTGTCTTCACCATTGTGACTGAAATGTGGGGAGCATTAGTCTGGGGATTAAGTACATCTGAACACAGTTTGATCTTGAGAGTCCCACACACAGTGGCAGTTGAGACAGTAAATATGCTTGGCTTTGTAGGCTACAGGGTCTCTCTCCACTATCCAAGTCTTCGGTCTTAGCACACATAAAGCAATGGTTGTGGCTGTGTTACTAACATTATCTATGAATACCTAAATTACAACTTCATTTCATTTTTAATGTGCCATGAAATCTGTTTTTTAAATGTATTATTCCTCTGTGGAATTTCCTCTAATCATTAAAAAATCTAAATACTATTCTTAGCTGAAAGACTGTATGGAAGTGGAACATGCAGAATTTGGCCAGTAAGCCATAAGTAGCTTACTGGCCCCTCACTTAGTACCCTGGCAGACAGATTCACACAAAGTAGTTTCTGTTTTAAATAAAGAAGGCATACAAATCTGGGCAGGCTGGCACATGTCTGTAATCTCAGCTTTCTGGAGGCTGAAGCAGGAGGATTGTGAATTTTAGGGAAGCCTCAGCTATATAGCAAAACCCGTTCTCTAAATAAGCAAATAACTAATCATGTAAATTAAAGAATGTGTGTAGTCAAGAGCTTAAAAATAAGAAATGCACTCCATCAGATACTCCTTAACCTTGCTTTTCTGAGAAGGCATAGTACATATTTACATGAAAGCATGATTCTTCTGCAATTGATGTGATGTAGGCAGCACGCAGGAGTTTGCTAGGTGTTTGGGATCTTCGAGACCTACTTCTCATCCCATGCAGGTGCACCCATACTAATAAATAGTTTATCTGTAAAGCATCATTGGGACTGAGTGATCCCTAGAAACTCATTAGAGCAGTAAGTGCTAACAGCAGCAAAACACACCTTTCTGATCATTGTGTAAAAAGGCACATATAACCAAAATATCAGGGGCCTGCCAAGTTCTATCACAAGTGTTTGTCCCTCCAGATCCTGAATTGTCTCTTCTCATATCTCAAACAGAGGGATGGCATGGGTGGGTGCTGAAAAGCACCCCATCTAGCTGGGTTTGAGTTCTGCATTGTTGAGGCTTTATTCATGACTCAGATACTTAGACTGTCATTGTCTCTTTCTACCATCATCAGGTGATGAGGACTGAGATCATAACCTTGTTTCTCCTTATTAGCCTGTGGACAGGATCCTTTGTAACTGAAAGACCGGAGATGCCTACAAAAAAAAA
>CABHPP010117261.1:18926-44817 GCA_902168425.1 Peromyscus attwateri | reverse complement strand
GTGTGTGTGTGTGTGTGTGTGTGTGTGTGTGTGTGTTCCACTGCTGAGGAGCCGAGCCAGGCCCTCATGCATGCTTCACATGGGAGTAAGGCAGAAAATCCATCAGGTTTTTTTACGAGCCAATAAAGTCATGAGTCTAGGTGAGATTTTCAGCTACGCCAGCTTGAGAAATGAGGTGTTTCCTATGTCACTGTTGTCTTCTATCTGTCTGGTGGCCGTGGTCCTTTTTCCTGCAGTGTTGGCTGTTGGCTGGGAAATCCCCTACTAACAATAACTCCTTTGCCCTTCCTGAATAGGGATAGTGCTTGCTAGTGAAGATGAATGTCTGCCTTTGTTATTTGCACACACACACACACACATACACACACACACACACACACACACACACACACACACACGCCTTCCTAACTGAAGTTTCCTCTAACTCCTTGAGTTTTAACATCATTCTTTTTACTTCCATTCCCTTCTCAGGAATGACTTGGTGCAGCCCTTTAGAGGCCTGGAAGGTCATCTGTACAAATCACTCAAGTTAGCGGCTGAGTCCTAATGACAGACAACCCCATTAATGTAGCCCCCCTCTGTGGGAGTTTACTTTTCTGGCTCAGTACGTTTTACTGCAGGCTTGTTAAGAGCCCTTATTGTGTGCCTGGGAGCTTTAAGGGTTCCTGTGTACCCTGAGAGCAGCACCAGCCCAGTGCTCATGGAGAGCTCTCCAACTTTGTCAGAGGCTGAAAGTGAGGAAAGAAACTGCCACAGGGATTTAAGAGCAGACATCCGCTCGCCTGTCACGGCTCTGTGAGAAGGCACCCAGTATGGAGACAGATGTGGCCTTGCCAATCGCCTGCACCAAACTGCAGCCCCAGCAGGGCCACTGTGCCTCTGGAAGTATCCTTGTGCTAGAAAGAGAAAAGAGAACCCCCAGTCTGACTGGATACAAAGAAAGTCTAGGGTTGGGTCCCTGTTGTGGTGACAGCTAGATAGATTTGGTTTTAGCTCCTGTCCCTACAAACACGCTGTGTTTACAGGAAGTTTGACTGTTCCAAATCTCTTCTAAGTCAAGGATGTTAGGAGAGGTCATGATCTCAGGGATCAACACCACTCACAGGTCTACAAAAGCCGAGAAAGTTCTCACCCTGGGCAGCTTTCCAGCGGCAAACCTTGTCACATGGTCCCCGTGTAAAGCCAGCGCTGGACCCATGCTGCCCAGAAGCCAGGACTGTCTCCAACCAGAGGATCTCCTTCCCCAGCTTGAAGTGAGGTGGGGGTATTGAGACTCCACTTCTCAGTGCATGGGTGGCCAACACAGCAGAGAGCCCTGGAGGGGCCAGAGTAGACGAGGCAGGTGCTCTTACACAAATCCGGCCTGGCCCGAGGGTGGGGAATTTCTAGTTCAGAAAGAATCAGATGGGGCCTGCTCACATGGCCAGGAGGAGTACGTCTAAGGAAAGAGTCGATTTCTCATCACTAGAAAAGAAGGACGCCCTGGGGTTCCACCAGCTCAGAAACAGTCCCCTCCCCCCAGGACACTCACCCTCGTTTGGAGAGGCCAGTTCCTCCCACCCTGAGTATTCTCCTCAGCCTGGGTTCTCCCTTCCCATCATATAGCTGTCATTATGGGGCTCCTCACCACCCACCCACTATCCATACAGCCACTCCTCTGGTGGGAAGTCAGACTCCAGCTCTTGCTGCATCTTAGAGACTCTTAAAGAAAAAGCTGTTGACCACAAGCCCCGTCTGGGTCACCTGAGTTGATGCTCTGCGTCTGTGGAACTCTGACTTCGTGGGTGACTCGGGTGGTCATTCAAACCCCAGGAGTGTCCCCACTCCTGGGTGATAGTGTAGGTGTTCACAGTCAAGGGCAAATCTGTATGTGTGTCGCTGGCATGCTGCACCGGGCTGTGTCTATGAAGGTTGGAGTTGGTGGGTGAGGAGGAGAGACTGACTGGGAACATGTGGAGGCTGCCAATAGAGCAGCCGAGGAAGCAGGGCTCAGGCAGGGCCAAGAATCACGTCAGTGAGAGTTTGAGGGTTCACTTCCAGTGAGGGGAGACAGACCCTCCAGGCTTGGGTCTCCCCTTCCTGCTGAGCAAGGCTCCTGTGAGGGTACTCCTGCTAGCTCTGGGTTTCCACACCCTGAGGGGCCACCCACCCTTGCTTCTCCACTGCAGAGCCAGGTAACATACCATGGCCCTGTCGATGCTTGGCTTTTGTGACCCCCGTCCCCACCTCCACCTCAGGAGTCCTTTCTGACCCCTGCAAGGTCTTGCTTGTCCTTCACTCATCCCACAGGGGCAAGGCAGCCATTGTCAACCTCATTTTACAAAGGAGGGAACTGAGGCATGGGCAGGAAATAGGGCTTTCCCACGGGCTTATGGCCAGTGACCGCCAGGTTGGGGAACCTGGATGTGGATCACTAGCCTCCAAGTTCAGCGCTGAGCCTACCCTTGTATAACGGTCCGGAGATAGAACCAGCCGGGGCAGGAGCTCAGCTCAATCTTCTTCTGAAGCAGGTTTCCTCCTCCCTCAGCAGGGCCACAAGTGTCACGGTTCTTCAGTAAAAAGTGTTTACTGATCTGAGACTCCAGGCTCTTCCTCTCTAACAGTGGGAAGGAAGATGAGGAACGGAGCTCAGGGAAGCAGGAGGCTTCCAGGTGGTAGTGAGCCCCTCCCATGGACTCCTCCCATGGAGCACTTCATGCTGTTCTGGAGTTTGTGCCTAGAAGATAGGTCAGTAGCAAAAGTACTCGCCATGTGAGCATGAGGACCTGAGTTCAATCCCCAGAACTTACCTAAGAATGCCAGGCACATGGTGCATGCTTGTGATCCCGTCTCTGGGAGGCAGAGACAGGAGGATCCCTGGGTTCACTTGCCAGCCTAGCCTAACCTGCCTAATTGGTGAGCTCCAGGCCATTGAGGGACTGACTCTGTCTGCAAGTAGTTAATACTGTGTGCTATTTTATGTGAGAATAGTAGATTCACCTTTCATGGTTGCTAAAGCATTGTAAGAAGGAACCAAACTGAAGCCATTTTGGATAGAACTTCCGTTTTGAATAAGGGTCAAATAAAGTTTAAGTTCCCAAGACCTCTCTGATCTCCCTGGGTAACTGACATCCTGGTTGGCAAGTTGAGACATGAATGGTGGGCAAGGCGTCCTGCCACACGTGAGTAAACTGACCAATGAGAAGAAGACAGTGGACCACAGAGAAATGCTCCTCGGAAAGGCCCTGCTCCCTGAATCCTGATTGGTGAGAAGTGTAACCGTAACTTGACACAGATGTTTGTAGTTGTCATGCTTAAGAGCTCTGTAATTCTCCGGCTCGGGGTCCCTGTTCAGCCCCCACATCTGTTCTGCAGCCCGGATCCTTCAGTAGTGGCTTGATTACAACGAACTTTTTTTCTGCATTGTTTGAGTTGTGTTGGATCCAAGCGGACCCCATAACAGTATTAGATATCAGAAATCATTCGTGTGAAGTGTTTGCCATGATTTGAATACGAAATGTCCCTCACAAACTCATGTATTTGAAGGCTTGGTCCCTGGCTTATGGCACTATTTGGGAAGGTTTGTGGAAACTTTAAGAGACTGGGGGTAAGCCTGCGGAGGTTTTACTTGGACCCCAGTTCTTGTCTCTTCGTTGCTGTCTGGCCATGAAGTGAGAATCCCACCCCCCAACACACACAGTCTCCCCCGCTGCCATGAAGTTCTGTCTACGCGCACGGACCAAGAGACCGTGGGCTGAGCTGAAACCTTCCTCCTTGAAGGTACAGTTCTCAGGTATTTGGTTACAGGGATACAAAAGTCACTAACTAATACAGAGCTAACACAAGGGGCTGACATACCAGCTCTTGTGTGTTTAATTTCCTTGTTGTGAAATTCTACCACCAATATGCTTCCTTTTTTTTTTTTTTTTTTCCTAACTGGCAGTTACAGTGGGCACCTTTGGGAAATGTCGCCTTCCTTCTGCTAAGCCACTCTCATGCTTCTGTCTCTGCCTCACAGTGTAACTCCTCTCATCCATCACACTAATTCTACATAATATACAACCACGAACCCCAGGGACATTGGCTTGTGGGTCAGGAGTGGGCTGGGCAGCTCTGCTGGGGTCCCTCACACATCTGACTCAGCTGGCTGCAGGCTGGATGCCCTGTGTCTTGCCCGGGCATGTTTCTTGACAGGGTGTGGAGGAACCGAAGGGAATAAGTGAAATCCTGCCAACACCATTTGATCTGTCCTGCTGCAATGATGACATTTCATTAGCAGAGGTGCAGAGTCCCATGGCTAAGGGCAGCTTCAAGAACCAGGAAGGTGGACCACTTCTTCTGAGAGAAACTAGGGTGACATGGCAAAGACCATTGCATGCGAGGAGCAATGTAAATAGTGCTTTCAATCTGGCTCCAGCTAGTGCTGTCTCCACTCCTTGAGCAGATAAACTCCCTGGACAGCAACTCCAGCTCATTGATGGTCTGCCACCCACAAAGCTGGATCTTCACCCCATAAAAGGCCTCCAGAAAGATCTGTGTTGAGTGTTTAGAACAAAGCATGCGGACCGCAAGTTGGTTTTTGTTTAGTTTTATGGGGCCAGTGTTAGGAGATAATGCTCCCCCATGTCTTCATGTCTTTTGAAGCGTAACTGTCATGTGTTCCTAAATATATTTTCAAGTGTTTATAACCACTCCTGTTGATACTGGGGAGCCTTTTCCACAATAACCTCTTCTGCCAAGAGCAGCTACCAGCAAACTTCTAAAGATGTCAGTGTCTCCCCCATGCAGGGAACGTCCCTCTGTCTGCCAAGGGATGTTGCATTCCAGTGGTGCCTACTGTCCTGCATAAGAAATTTGCTCAAGCACCCCTGCATAGTGGAGCTTTCTGACCCTTTCATCTGTAGCATGCAAAGGCAATTCAAGTGCCTTTCTCAAGTACATTATTTCTTAGTGTAAGAAAGATAATCTCAAGATGCATCCCAGCTATCTAACATTTCTGAAAAAAAAAAAAAAAACAACCTATAAGATAGAGACTAGATTAGTGGCTGGCAGGAGACAGGAATGATATGTGTGCTGGTGGATGGTGGATGGAAGGGTAGGAGTGAGCGCAGGTACACAGAGGCAGGAGACAGGGGTTCTACAGAAATGACTCAGCAGCTCTTCTCCTTGTGTGTGGTAGAGATTACACAGATCTTTTGCGGGAATAAATTGGTAGAGGATGAATGAAACGTAGGTCCATATAAATATTCCCACATAGATGTTGATAGGAGCTTTATGGATAATTACCAAAACTTGAGAATGACCAACGTAACTTTCAGTCAGTGAACATTTCTTATGTCGTAATAAGAAATGAGATATTCAAACATAAAATGAAATGGAGGAAATTTAAACACATATTACTAAGTAAAAATGGTATATCTGAAAAGCAACGTATCGTAAAATTCTGTTACAGGTTAGCTTTTGTCCAAAATACTTGAGACCAGAAGTGCTTTGGACGTCGGATACTTTAAATTTTGGAATATCTCTATATGCTCAGTAAAAAATCTTGGGAAGGGACCCCAGTCTCGATGCCAGATTCACCTATGTTTATTTATCCTCCTACCAGAGCCGGAAGATGATTAGACAAAACACATTTCTGCATCTGTGTTTTAACTGCTGTGGGTCACATGAGGTCGGGTGTGGATTTTCCACTTGGGGTATCAGGTGTGGATTTAAAAGTTCTGAATTTTGGAGCATTTAGATTTTTCAGGTTAAGGTTGCTCAACCTGAATTTGACATTCTAAAGGCAGGAAGGTATAGAGGCTGTAATGGTAATCGTGATTATCAGGGGCTGCAGGGCAGGGAGGGGGAAGGGGTGGAGCACAGGGGATGCTGAGGTCTGTGAAACTATTTTGCAGGGGCCTGGGGTAGTGATTGCATCATTATCTGTTTGTCCAAGTCCATAGATTATACACCATCAAGAGCAGCAGTAACGTAAACTAAAGTAGACTTTGGAGAGAGTGTATTTTGAAGGTACCTGTGCACACACGTCCAGCTTGAAAGGATGGAAACTGATGAAAATCTATATCTTAGTCAATTGCAATGTTTCATTTCCTGGGTTTGATATTTGATATTTTAGCTCTAGTCTTATTAGGGGACACTGACCAAGAGACACACAGGCACTCCGCACTGTATTTGTAACTTCCTTTGATTCTATAATTATTTTAAAATAAAAGATTTAAAGAGCACTCAATGCATTGGCTACTCTAAAATGCATTTCGTCTGAAGTATGGCTTAGGATCTAAGTTGGTAGATACAGGAGGTTGGCCAGACTTCCTAGTTTTATATCTTGATGCAAGCTTCCCCGTCCCTCTAATTTGTGGAGCCTCCTGGGGGATTTCATCGAACTCAAACATTCTGAGATCTTTATCATTAGCTGACTCCCTCATACTGTGTGGGTCCTCGGTCTTAGGATGACATCACTCCAATGTATTTATTATGACTGAGAACACTAGTGGACCATTTTTGGTCTTAGTAGTAATGACGAGGAAAATCAAGGCTGTCTGAGCACTTGCCCTGACTTAGACAAGACTAAGGCCTTTACATGGATTATGCCACTTAATGACAAGTTCAGAGAGCTTAGGTAGTCACTCAAAATCTCCAGCCAATGAGAGACAGAGCTTTGTGCACACCATTCTAGAGGATTACACAGTTTTTGGTTGTTTTTTTTAAGCTACTATAATATTTTGTATATTCTTTCAAAAGGAAGAAGGGAAGGAAATGTAATTTCTCTATTTACTTTCTAATCCAACTTTTAAAAAAATGACTCAATCTTGATCTACATAGAAAATAAACATTTGATATTTTGGTTGGATATGCTCACACTTACTAATCAATATTGAAAACGTTAATTGTCTTGAATGATTTCTATGAGACTGTTCTGCACCTAGTGGATTGTTTTGTGGTCTTATGGATTGATCCCAGGGTTCATACATACTAAGTGAGCACTTCGTCACCATATGCTCAGCCTGCCATTTATGGCTCTCAAGACATTTTTTCTCTGCTTTCCTCAGCCTGAAGAGCAGTGAGTGTCACTAACCCCAAAGTCCCAGCTGAGACCTTGCAAGTGGCAGCTTCATGCTAAAACAAACAAACAAATAAATAAATAAATGTATGTTTTGGAGCATTTTTAGATTTTAGTTTTGCAATGCTATGCAAATAACTCAAAATTCAAAAAAGACTTAGAAATGTGAAACATTTTTTGTCTTACTTAGGGTCTTATTGCTATGAAGAGACACTGTGAACGCAGCAACTCTTTTTTTTTTTTTTTTTTCCGTTTTGGTTTTTTTAGACAGGGTTTTTCTGTGTAGCTTTGCGCCTTTCCTGGAACTCGCTTTGGAGACCAGGCTGGCCTCGAACTCACAGAGATCCTCCTGCCTCTGCCTCCCTCCCGAGTGCTGGGATTAAAGGCGTGCGCCACCAACGCCCGGCCAAACACAGCAACTCTTATCAAAGAAACATTTAATTGGGGCTGGCTTACAGTTTCAGAAGTTTAGTCCATTATCATCATGGCAGGAAGCATGACAGCATGCAGGCAAACATGGTGCTGGAGGAGCTGAGAGTTCTACATCTGGATCCATAGGCAGCAGGAAGGGAGCATGACAAGTGCCCAGCTTGAGCTTCTGAAACCTCAAAACCGCCAGTGACACACTTCCTCCACCAACAAGGCCATACTTACTCCAATAAGGCCACACCTCCTAATAGTGCCACTCCCTATGGGCCTAAGGGGGCCATTTTCATTCAAACCATCACAATATTTTTTGTCCCAAGAGTTTTAAATGAAAGATCTATGGGTATAAATAATATAATAAAGAATTTCCTTATGCACATACTTCATTTTACAATTATGCAAGAATATCTGTGCGTCAAATTCCCAAGAATGAAATTCTTGGACCTAAGAGTTGATGATGTGATTTGGAGAGCTCTTTTCCAAGACATTTTTCCAAACATTAAAAAAAATTCATGTTGTCATTACAAACAGAACAGTCATCATTTTCCCAGAGGTTCCCTTTACCTTCACCCCAGGATCTATCTATTAAGCAGAAGCAGTGTTTTGTCATAGTTCTCATATTATGAATAAAGCTGATCGTGAATTATTGGTCTTTCATTTAACTGTATGTAGAAGAAGCTCTGCTGTAATGGTTGGCTTTAATTGTAAACATGACACCACCTGCCATCACCAGGGAAGGGAGTCTCATGAGGGATTGTCTAGATTAAGTCAACCTGTGGGCATATCTTTGGGGGACAATCTTTTTTTTTTAAAGATTTATTTATTTAATGTGCACCAGTGTTTTGCCTATATATATACGCTGTGTGAGGATGTCAGATCCCCTGGAACTGGAGTTACAGACAGTTGTGAGCTGCCCTGTGGGTGCTGGGAATTAAACCTGGGTCCTCTGGAAGAACAGACTCTTAACCTCTGAGCCATCTCGCTAGCCCCTGGGGGATAATCTTAATTAGTAGGAAGATCCACTGACTGTGGGTGTCATTATTTCCTAAGAGGCAGGAGCTGGATTGTTTATGTGTGCACGTATGCACACACAAACACACACACACACAGAGCGAGCGAGAGAGCTGAGCACTAGCACACACTAATTCTTTGCTGTCTGCTCTGACTATAGAAGTAATATAACCAGCTGCTCCAATGATGCCCTGACTTCCCCTAGTGTGGGTTGTAATCTGGATCCTAAGCCAAATATGCCCCTTTCCCTTGAGTTGCTTTCTACCACAGTAAGAGGAAAGGAAGCTAGGACTCCATCTTTGTAACGTTAAAGGGTTGTGTCCTCTGCTTCAGGTCTACACTGTTACCTTCCTGCCCCACCCCATTGTGACATGTTTCTTTAGACTCTACTCTGCAAAGGGCTCCTGTGCAGAAATAGTTTTAATACAGTCAAGGTTGTCAGTCTTGAGCCTCATACAAAATACTCATATTTCTATACTACTACATGGCGATACATACATATACATACACATACACACACACACACACACACACACACACACACACACACACACATATCCCCGAAATCTCTCTATCTCCTCTATGTCTTCTAGTGACTGGACAGGTCTTTCCACGTTTTCACTATCTAGAATTTACTTGTATTTGGATGACTATCCAGTTGTCTCAGCAGTTTTTAAAATGGGCCATGTACTCTAGTGATTTGAAATGCCCATTGGTTCTACTTGTATACATTTCTGGTCAAGTTTGATTGTACTAAAGGGCCTTTGGGTCTGTTTCATTAAACCCTGTGGCTGCCCTTGAGACTGCTCCTTAGAGTTTGACAATGTGTTTTATCGTGTGAGGATGTTTATTCCCTCATCTCTTCTGTTTTCGAAGGCACTAAGTGTACTGGTGTTCTATTCCCCTGTGATGCTGGGGTCTACCATAGAGACATGGCTCTCCAGCGTTGCTCAAGAATTCCCCATCCACCACCGGGTCCATTCCTCCAAGTCAGATTCTCTAAGCGCTTGCTTGGCCAACAAATGTGAGCTCTCTCTTCCCATCAGCTTGTGCCACTGTCTTCCTGCAACTTTCTCCTAGTAGTGTTTCTGAACCTCCAGGGCCAAGCAAGGAGCTTCCAGGACCTTCTCTGCTTCAAGTTCTCAGCCTAAGTTCTGAGCTTCGGTGTTTTTCTCCAACTAATGTCAAATAGCAAGGCTGTAATTTTCCCAAATTTAAGAGCATTTTCCCCTGGTTTCCTGGCTGGCTCAGACTTGTGAAAATATTCTCAATTTCCACTTCACTTCCTCTGACATTGTGCAAGACAGTGGATGGCACAGCCTTAGACTATTAAATGTTTCTGACACTTTCCCTTGGACTTGTCAATTTCGCCTTCAATTCCTCTCCTTTTTATAAAGACAAATGAGGGAGCAATTGCTCTGTCACCTTTGGCTTTGTTATTTCCTTTGTTTGTGCTACCCAGTCCTATTTCCCCATCCATCACTCTCCTGTATTGATTTTGGATGGCCGTAGCGTTTGCCTTTGTGCTTTGCAAAGAAAGCCATTGATTTCAAAAAGACCTAGAAATGTTGGGAGTATTTGGACACATCCCCAATCTCAGTGTAGCTACTGAAGGCAGGAGACCACAGCCTCAGATGGGTTTACTGCCTCGGTCTGTAACTGTGAAAATAAAGACTGCTGACAGCTGTTGGCAAAGACCTTCAGAGCTGTCATCTGTCTACTCTTGACAATAAGAGCCAGGAGTGACCCTCAAATGTCCCGGTGAACCACTGAAGGCATGTGTTCTGCTCCAACCCAAGTACTTGGATATGGTGGTGTAGGAAGCAAAGTTTGAGGGAGAGCCGGGAGGCCTAAACGCACTGCAATGTGCTCTGGAAGGGTGGAATTCCTCCTGAGCCTCTGGAGAGACCCTGAATAACCCATGAAGGGAAAACTGCAAAATACAGACCATGCTAGATGGTTCCTAAGTGACAAGAGTTAATGTGAACAGTGAAGACTATCTCACTATTTGCCTTTCTCCTATAAAAACTATCCCCTAGTTTTTGTCTAGTCAGTCTCCAGATTAGACCCACAAGAAATTAGGAGGCCAAAGGGCCAACAGTAGAGAAGAAGGATGGAAAACACGTAAGCTTGGCTGGGTGAATAGATATTGAACAGTTGGAGACTGACTAAAAACAGACAGAAAGGATGACAGGGAAGGGTAAGCTAGGCAGAGTCCCAGAGCTATGTCATGAAGAACACCATGGTAGGCCTTTTCTAGGCATCTAAGGTGCTCACTGAAGACTCACCTGGAGCCTTCTGTGTTTGTAGGCTCAGCCAGGTGCCCCCCTCCTAAGGGCACACCCTCCAGCAGCTCTGCCTGTGGAGGTATAGGAAGGAGGTGTTCCTCCATGGGGAGCACTCACAAACTTATAAGCTATAGCATGTGGGCTTCCCAGGAAAGGGAACAGACTAAACAGAAATGTAGCCGGGCCAGGGAGAGCCCATTTGGTAAAGCGGCTGCCACGCAAGCAGGAAGAACTGGGTTCAAATCTCCGGGCAAGATGGCACACATTTGCAACCCCGGTTCTAGGGTCAGCAGGCAGAGGTAGGGGTTCCCTCAGTCAGAGAGATCTAGGTTTAAAGAAACGTTGGGTCAAAAAAAAAATAAGGTGGAGAGTGATCAAGGAAAAAAACCTGATGTCAGCCTCTGACACACACACACACATACACACACACACACACACACACACACACACACACACAAAAGGAATGTGACTGCCCTTTGACTCAGCAGTTACTAGATGAAAACCTGATAGAGAATTCATGTGGAAAATAGGATTTTATTGTGTTTGAGGAGCACATCACCCCCCCTTCCATGACCCCCCAGAAAGCGTCTGTGCATTCTAGGATTCTTGTGAAGGAATACTTTGAATGGCAGCTAGAAAAGGGGCTCCCACATGTGATGAAGGTGTGTTTGACAACATGAGTGGCTAACTAGTGAGGTCCAATCAGACTGATGAGTCACGGGTCTGTGAGCTGACTCACCCGCAATCGGGCAAGACTGCCCAGGACTGGCCTTCCTTGGATGAGGGAAAAAATGTCTCATGGACACGCACCCATTCCATGCCAAGCTGAGTCATCGTCCGTGGTGCATTTCAAGGCATCCAGGGCTGTTCGGGAAAGGCTAGTTAGCTTTGTCTGGCTACCAATCAGCATTTTAAAGACATCTTACATTCAGATTTCTCTCCTGTGCCATTCTCACGCTGGAGAGTCACTGTGTCCTGGGCTAGTCCTCTAGACTAGTCTGGTGTCGTGGTCCTGTCTCCTGCCACTTCTCTGGGTTGGGAGATGGGACTGAAGAGCATCCCCTCTGCTGTGACTGAATACACCAGGCTGCTGTGACACACAGTCTCTCACATTTTCCCGCTCTCCCTGTTAGGGAGGTAACTTGTGCTCACTCTTGATGAAGTGTTTGGAATCCCATTTGTGGGATTTTTATCTCATCTAATTCGGGTGAAAGAACACAGGGGGCATCCTGGGGACAATCTCAGGTCAGGGAAAAAAAACCAAGCTTTCTCTACTTTAATGAAGGACAGCTATGGAAATCTTACTGAGAGTGGGTAAGCAGCCGACTGAGCAGTTCTTGTCAACAAAAATGAATTACAGTTCCGTGAAGTAAAATGGAAAAACTTCAGATGTGTGTTGAATGAAATAAAGTAATCCCAGAATCTGAGCAACTGTTTAATAATTTGGGAAAGATTAGATCCGATAAATGAACTAGACAGATAGATACATTAGCAGTATGGATTTAATGGTGTGTCACTCTGGGGTCTCTGGGGTCACCCTGTCTTCCCTTCCGGGGTCAAATATCCCCCTCTGTTCCACTTTATTAGTCCACTTGTAATTACATTCAGGGCCCAGATGGGTAACCCAGGATAACTTTCTCAACTCAACACCCTTACCTTAATCCCAGCTGCCATATTTGTTATATAAGGTTGTGTCCACATAATCCCAGCTGTCCAGCGTCACCCTCACACATCCCACCTCCAAACAGGAGAGGTTTGTTTCTTCTGAAAACCTCCACCTAAGAGGCTTTCCACCTTTTCTTGGGGACTCCCTCCCAGTCTGCCGTGTTTATGGAACTTTCTGGCTCATTCGCCATGTCTTACCTGGAGCAAGGTAATTCTCCTATCACAATCTGCTCCTCAGCGAAGGAGTGAACTCTGCTTCTCAGATTGTGACCTGCTGGAAACTTTCCTCTGTGTCTTGCATCTAAATCTCTGTCTAGACCTGCCAGGCTGCCTCTTATCACCAAGTTCAACCACTGGGCAGTAATTTAAAAATATTTTCTGAGAAAAGCAGCACGCTGGAACTTGATGTGTTTCTTCTCTGTCTTTTATATGTGGGCCTTTTGAATCTACTCTGTTCCTCTCTACTCTCCTTCCCACTCATCCCCTCCCCCCACTTTCTACTCCTCTCCTCTCCCTGCCCCCTCCTCTCCTCTCCCCGCCCCCTCCTCTCCTCTTCCCCAGCACACCCCCTCGCCTCTTCTGTTTCTCTTGTCCTTTTTCTTTCCAATAAGTGAATCCTAGCCAGAATCAATAGCATTTCTTGAGTAGACCAGGAAATTCCAATTCTGATCAAACATTCAGTAGAGGACATCCGGGTCAGGGCCTCTGGTGACAGAGCATTCAGAACCCCGGCCTCTGGGTAGAGGAAGCGTACAGCCCCGAATCCTCTTAGGGCATGGCACCTGGGGCCAGGGCCACTTCAGGCTCTGACCACGCATCCCTCCCACCATTCTGCCTACAGAACTTCTCCCTACTGGGACCAATGTCTATCGGTGAGGTTTCACTTCTTCCATGTGTAAACTACATCTCTGTGACCGGCAACTACACCCCTCCACCTGACGCTTCCATCACGTACCTCAGAGACAAGAACAGAACTCCTTCACAGTCCTGCTATTCATTAAACTTTACTTCTGTGACAGATGTACCAACTCCGGACATCACCTCTTGGCTTTCTAGCTAACCATGGCATAGGAATTTATCTTTCACTACCTCCCTGAATCCAGGAACTTTTTGAAAAATTGTAATTGGGTGTTTATTTTTACAATTTTATGTTAGGCTAGCCAAGAGGTATAATATGATTCTATTTCCATTTTTTCTTACAACTTTCTGTTTTGTCTGCAGTTATTATCTGCCCTTCTGTCTTCTTAGCTTGTCTGTACCCACCTCTGTGTTTTTCTGAGACTCTCCCTCAGAACCGTATAATTTACCTTGGAACTGTTTCTCACAGGCTGGAGCCTACCAGATTATCTCCTTCGGTGTGTGTTTTAAGCCTGGAGGTTGCCTCCTGGCTTCTCTCGGGGCTGAACAGCCCTTATTCTCGGGTTTTCCTTTCCTTCTTCCCTGATATGTCCTGTGCAGTTGCATTCTTCGAGAAAGATAAAGGCTTAGGCAGGAGTCGCTCGATTTCCGTATCTGTGAAACGCAAAGGGGAGAGTCGGATGGGGCTGGAGGAGCTGAGTTCACCCCAGGGTTGCAAACCTGACCATCTCTTGGCCCAGTGGAGAACTTCAGGGCAAACATTATCCCTTGAGGACCCCAGGATGGGTAGAAAGCTTGCTCCACTGTTGACTAAGGGCCACTCTAAGAGACACCTGAGGCCAACTGCAAAGGAGTGGCCAGCTCCAGGCAGGGGGTTAACGATACTGTTTCAGTCGGTCCCTGGACAGGAACCCGAGCAGTGTCTTGTTTTTAGGTTGTCAATGGAGCTGGGTTTCTGAACTTGAAGTCTTCATTTTCGTTGTTGTTGTTGTTGTTGTTGGTGGTGGTGGTGGTGGTGGTGGTGGTGGTGGTGGTGGTGGCAGCGGCGCTCATTTTCATGAAGCACAGTCTCAGTAGTTTCTCAGACATGACACTTAGAATATAGACATTCCAGGGCACTGGAGAGATGGCTCAGCAGTTAAGAGCACTGGCTGCTCCTCCAGGGGACCCAGGTTCAATTCCGAGCACCCACAGGGCAGCTCACAACTGTCTGTAACTCCAGTCCCAGGGGATCTGACACCTTCACACCAATGCACATAAAATAAATAAGTTAAAGAAATTTGAAAAAGAATATACATTCCAAGGCTTTAAATCTCCGAAACTCCTCTTCCTCTAGCTTCCTCCTGGACGGCAGAGTCAGGTATAGAACTCAGCTCCCTCAGACATGGTCTTGTGGCTGCTGCTTTTGCCCTCTAGCTTCTGACGCTGCCGTTGGTCAGGCTGAGGCCACTCTGTTTCCCACTCCTTGAATTCTCAAGTTTCTTCTTTGCTGGTCCTTCTCCTTCTCTTTCTGGAAGCTTCAAACCTGTTCTCTTTCTTGCCCGTGTAACTACTACTATAAGGAAATTGATGTGACATGATGGCACCTTTACTTATTAGACCAGGCACATGACAGTTCTGCCTAGTCTCGTGGACAATGCCTTTATATACAAAGAAATATCTTATCTGTCTGATAATTATCTTCACTTAAGATTTTATAGTCTAGCCAGGCAGCAGTGGCGCATGCCTTTAATCCCAGCACTTGGGAGGCAGAGCCAGGCGGATCTCTGTGAGTTCAAGGCCAGCCTGGTCTACAGAGTGAAATCCAGGACATGCACCAAAACTACACAGAGAAACCCTGTCTTAAAAAAAAAAAAGAAGACTTTACAGTCTCTCATCTTGGAACTTATTCAGATGTAGAACGTTCTGGACTGGCTGTCTGACAATTTTTTAATTCCCCCATTGCTTACCTTTTTCACCAAATCTGGGAGATATTTTTCCTTTGTTTTTTTTATCTTTAATTTGAGTTGTAGTAGTTTATGTGTTCAAAAGTATTTTCTTTAGTTTTGTTTTGAAAGATACAGTCTTATTTAGCTCAGGCCAGCCTCAAACTCACTAAATAACCAAGGATGACCGTGAACCTCTGACCTTTCTCCTTCTACCTTCCAAATGCCAGAACTGTAGGCATGTGCCACCATGCCCAGGACGGGCATTTCCTTTAGTCTCTAGTTATTCCTTCATGTTATCCTGTTCTTCTTTGTTGGACATACCACATCTCATTTCTTCACGTTATCCTGTTCCTCTTTGTTGGACATACCACATCTCATTTCTTCATGTTAACCTGTTCCTCTTTGTTGGACATACCACATCTCATTTCTTCATGTTAACCTGTTCCTCTTTGTTGGACATACCACACCTCATTTCTTCACGTTATCCTGTTCCTCTTTGTTGGACATACCACATCTCATTTCTTCACGTTATCCTGTTCCTCTTTGTTGGACATACCACACCTCATTTCTTTGAGAGCATTAGAGGGCTGTTGTTGCTGTTCCTCTTCTGAATTGTCTCTATTTTCTCCATGTTGGTTAAATTTCTCCCTTGTATGATCTGTCCCTTCTCTCTCATGTTGGGGGGTTTCCTTCAGATAGCTGCTGTTTTTTAATCATCTGACAAGGTTTAAGAGCGAGATGGTGTGTGCAGGTGGGGGGTTGTGAAATAGTAGATTCTGCTCCAAGGACATCAAGTGATACATGTGTGTCACAGTCCGATTTCTGTTTCTATAACAAAATGCCCATAACAAAAAGACTGAGGACTTTATAAAGTTTACATACCTTAAACCGTTTTGGAAGCCCAAAAGCATGATCCTGAGGTTGATTTCTGGGAAGGGCATCAGGTCACCTTGTATGGGAATCACATGGCAAGAGCGTATGAAGAATTACAGGGGTGACAAGGGCCGACACAGAGAGGAGGGGGCAGTAGAGTAGGCCAGAGAGGTCACACTCACTTTATAACATCTCCTTCTCAAAGTAACTAACCCAGCCCCAAGAGGTGTGACCCAGGGGGCTGAGGAGACAGGTCAGCTGGTAAAGGGCTACACACGCGTGAGGACCAGAGTTTGCTTCCCAGCACCCATGGGAGAAGCCATGTGTGGTATCAATTGCTTGTAATCCCAGCATTAGAGAGGTAGAGACTGGTGGGTCCCTGGGGTTTACTGGACAGCCAGCCTAGCATGGGGATCCCTAGGTCCAAGCTTGATAGCCTCAAAGGGCACTCAAGGTTAACCTCTGACCTCTGTGCACATACACCCTCACATACATGAACATGCACATAGAGGAGGGTGGAGTGAGATCCTGTGAAACAGTTATTAATCTTGTCTGAGAGTGAGACCCATGATTTATTCACTTTCCACAAGGGTCCACCGCTTAATGATCCTACCATCTCTCATTAAGCTTCCAACTCATGAATGTTTGTGGCAAACTATGTTCAAATCAGAACTGTCCTTTAATTGGGGCTCCTAAAAATGTCAGGATCTGCAGATCTTTTCTTTGTGACATTTTAAGTTTCTTTCGCAGAAGATCCCTGATAAGTTTTCTGTGCCCTGATAATAAGCTTCTCCATCAATGCAGTAAGCCAGCTCAAGCCAAATTAAAAAGTAAAAGATCAGGTACATTTGAGCACAGCACTCCCAGGTGAGTCCTCCAGCCCCCACCCTGGGGGGGGGGGGAGGTGGTAAAAGGGCAGGAGAGAAACCACATGGTCCTTCTAGAGGAGGGGGCTTAAATTCCCTGTACGTACAGGGGCGATGATATGTCCTCTACAAGCTGGGTTTGTGACCCATTATAAGCTTTGGGTGGGGACTTGGGGACCTGGAAGTCTCAGGAGAGGAGCCGCTGTGACTCCCAGGAATTTGGAACTGGACTTTTGGTGGTCTTTCTAAGAGGGCGGAGTTTGGAGAGAGAGAACTGGGGCCGAGCTGGAGATTCCAGCTGAACAATTCCAATCTTCTATCTGTGTGCGGCCACATTCTTGTCTGCCATTGTTCTGAAATCCAGAGAGGAAAGGGGAGGTGGGACTTCACATTCGTGCACAGATTTCTAAGGCAGCCACCTCCCTCTCAGCCTCCTCTAAGATTGAAGGTGTGCTGATATCTTGGGATGGGAGTGTTTTGTGTTCAGTTTCCACAGAACAAGTATCTAATTTCTGTGATGTTGAGGGAAAAGGTGAATTGATGAGAAAAACATGGGTGTTAGGAATTTTCTTTGTTTCTTTGGACCAGTGCCTTATTTTCACCATCATTTCCATAATTAACTTTCATCCTCCAGAATACCTAACACCCCTGTCCCTGTGACTTCCCAAGTTCCTGTGGTGTGAACCGGCTTGCATCTCATGGCTGCATCCCTCCATAAGCAGACAGATTTTAGTTTTCTCAACAGTGTGTGCAGTGATGGCTCCGACATTCACGTCTTAAAAAACTTTCTTTCACCTCAAAGTGGTCTCCTTTTCTGTGTGTGTGTGTGTGTGTGTGTGTGTGTGTGTGTGTGTGTGTGTGGTGTGTGTGTGTATGTATGTATGTGTGTGTGGTGTGTGCTTGTGTCTATGTGTGGTATGCTTCTGTTTGTGTGTGTGTGTGGTATGTGCGTGTGTTTGTGTGTGTGTGTTTTACTCACATATTTTCGCTGGCTTTTCAGAGATATATAAATACAAATGCATGTATTTAATGAAACACGTTTGATTGAATCCTTCTCTGATGGCCTTTACAGGAAGATGATAGCAATTTCTTTTTGGCTTTATCCCAATCCGTGTGAATATGTGGGTATTCTTATGACATGCCTAAGGAAAATCAGTCTCAGAATCCCATGTGCTCTGATGATGCTGTGTCCTTAATTGTTCTCAATGCACCAGAGCGTTCTTTAGGCATAGCCATGTCAGTTAAAACCTGTTTGGTTATTGCCTTTGCATTTTGTATGCATTTTTATAACTTTGTTTTGTGATTCATAGTCCAAGCCTTTGCAAATGAGGTAAGAGAGCTAATGCAGAGGTTTTCAACCTGTGGGTCTCGACTCCTTTGGGGACTGAACAACCCTTTCACAGGGGTCACCTCAGACCATCAGAAAACACAGATATTTACATTACCATTCATAACAGCGGCAACATTACAGTTATGAAGTAGCAATGAAAACAATTTTATGGGTTGGGGGCCACCACAACCTGCGGGACCGGATTAAAGGGTTGCAGCGTTAGGAAGGTTAGGGAGGTTGAGAACCACTGACTTGGAGCCGCTTTCTCTTCCTGGCCTCTGGCTGCTGTTTGGAGATCTGGGTTTGAAGCAGTTGTGTCATGGAGGCGAGTGGGTAGAACATTTGAGAAACACAGTATGAAGAGTGCTAATAGTTACCTTCTGAAGGGTGAGAGAAATTGGAAGGTAAATGTTGCTTTTGAATTAACAAAAGGACAGGGACAACCTTACCCTAACTTCTTGATGTCAGTAGCCTTTAAGAAAATACTCCTGGGCTAGAGAGATGGCTCAGCCATTGAAGGCTAGGCTCACAACCAAAAGTACAGGAAACACTCCAGATAAGCAGGAGGGGCAAAGACCTCTCTTCTCCCTCCTTCTTCCTCTCGCCTCCCCCTTTTCTCTTCCTCTTCCCTTCCTTCCTCTTTTTCTGATAGGAATTAAACCCAGGGCCTTGATCCTGCTGACCACTATTCTACTACATTGCTATCAGCAGGACCTGTTTCTAACACTAGACCTATGTAAGTCAGATTGAGATATAATTCACATACGATACATCTCCATTTTGTCCTTGGTGTCTTGAGACAGGATCTCACACTTGTGGCCCAGGCCACCCTCAAACATCTGGCAGTCCTTCTCCTTCAGCCTTCTGAGGGCTTTAATTGTGGTCACAAACCACTCAACTGCACCTGGCTGATCAGTGACCCCTTAAAGTCACATGTATGGGGCTGGAGAGATGGTTCTTGAAGAGAACCTGAGTTCAGTTCCCAGCACCCACCTGTAACTTTAGCTCCAGAGGGTCCGATGCCCTCTTCTGGCCTCAGTGGGTACTGGACTCTCATGTGCACATACCCCACCGCATAGACACACACATATACACAATTTAAAAGAATTTTAAGACTTTTTAATAAATAAAATAAAATGTGTAGGTTTCAGTAAATGTATATTCTTGCAAAGCCACTCCAATAGTTAAGATGAAGAGAGTTTCCATCGCCCTGAAGTTCTGCCGGAAGCCTTTTAGTCCATCCCCTCCTTACTACTCTGCTAGCCTCGGATCTGCTTTCTGATGGTGCTGTGGAGTTTTCAGTCCTCCAGCATTCCATTAAATAGAAGCACACTGAATGTAGCTTTTAGTAACTTGAATCACCCCGAAAGTAGCTTTTAGTATCTGGTGTCTTTTCCTCAGTGCAGCACTTTTAAGGGCCATCTACTCTGGTAGGCTTGGATTGGTGGTTTTCCTCTGTGTTTCTGAGTATCGCTCTATGATATGGGTGGATCAGCCTATCTGTTCACCAGTTAGACAGTTGGGCTGTTCCCCTAGGGGCTATTGTGAATAAAGGTGCATATTCTCAGGTTTTAGAGTGGACATATGTTCCTTTTTTGGGTGGGGGCGTAAATACCCAGGAGTGGGATTGCTGCGGCCTATGAGAAGCACATAGCCTGTGATTTCCTTTGTAAGAAATGGACCAGTTGTTTTTCTAAGTGGCCAGGCCATTTTCTATTTGTATCGGCACCACATCACTGATGTTTTTGTTTTTGTTTTTTAGAAAAACAATCCATTACAGACAGATCTACAAATGCTCTTATGTGTGCCATCAACACAAGCATGGAATTAGTTTTGTGTAAAGCGCTACTTCCAAGTGCTGGGAGCTGGATGTGGTGGTACGTGCCTGCAAATCTAGCACTTTGGATGCTGAGGCAAGAGGATCACAAGTTGGAGACCTACATGGGCTGCGTAAAGGGACCCATTCCCACAAGACAGAGGGTGTGGGGATTCAAGAAGAGGAAGAGAAATGGGAAAAAGAGAAAAAGTCTGGAACCAGGAGTCGGATGACCTGAGTCCATTCCTGGGTTCAGCAGGATTGCCCCCACAGTGTTGGACAAGGTACCGTATTTCGCTCAGCCCATCTGCACCTGTCTCATGTATAAAATGGAGGTATAACGGATCCTCTCCTTTCAGGGATGTCATGAGGATCCAGTGAGAGCCAACGCACAAGGCCTTTAACACAGCGCCTGCTGCAGGTCTGAGGACCTGTGCCAGCTGCTCCTGCTCTTCCATTCTGTTCTTAGGAACAGTGCTTGTGGCAGCAGCAGAGTTTGGATAAGAACACAAACCTCAGACTCTACATTTTAAAACTCTGTGTGTGTGTGTGTGTGTGTGTGTGTGTGTGTGTGTGCGTGTGTACTGATGCCCAAAGAAGCCAGGAGAAGACAGTGGATCTCTTGGTGCTGGAGTTACAGGTGACTGAGAACCACATGGGTGCTGGGATCCAGACTCCAGTTCTCAAGCACTCTTCATGGCTTCTTTCCTTTTGAGACAGAGTCTTGACAGATGGCCCTCGCTGACCTGGAACTTGCTCCGTAGACCAGGCTGGTCTCAAACTTGGGTCAATCCTCCTGCCCTTACTTCTAGAATGCTGGGATTACAGATGTATGCCGTCACACTGGCTGGACTCTGCTTCTTTAGGGTGATAATATGAAACTCAGGAATGCCAGGGGTAACTAAAGGATGCTTATCCTAGCAAGAAGGTGTCTGTAGTTATTTGAAATGAACGAGCATAAAGTCGTTGTATGTCCTCCCCTGTCCGACCTGTAGCCTAACTTGTGAAACAGGTCACTGTATCCTGTCTCCCCCACAGAGGTCAAAAGTCAGCATATAAATGCAAAATGCGTTCATCATCAGTGAAAGGTTTAGTGATGACTTTCCTTGGATATGATTTAGTTAGAAATTTAAAGTGCTTCCTCCCTCTTATAAGACTGGAAGAAATAATCTGATAGTGGGAGCAAGATGCAGATTTTCTATGAAAATAAAAGATATAAGAAATGGGTTCTGCTTGCATATGGTTTGTCTTGTCTAAAATGTATGATGAACGGTTAAGTTTCATCTTGCCCCATTGATAGTGAGAAGTGAGCCTTAAGAGGTGGTTAGGGTTCTGCCCTCACAGATGGACTGATCCATCCTTGTGATTAATGGACTCATGGGCTAATGGGTTATCATCAAGGTTCTACCCTAAAAGCCACTCTAGCTAGATCTCTCCTGCACTTCCTGCCCATGATACTCTGCTCTGCCTCAGGACTCCGCAGCAAGGCCATTGTCAAGTACAACGTGGGACCAGAACCACAAGCCCCAACGCTCCTCTTTTCTTCAGATTTTACCCCATCTATCCTACTGTGTTCTTAGCACAGGAAACAGATGCCAGACACCGTGAAGACTGAGCTACACATGGACCTCAAGCCAGAGCAAAGGGAACACATACAGCTCTTCCACATGAGACAGAGCATTAACATGCAGAGTTTAGTGACTTGAAGAATGGCCCATCTGCGTACACATCCAAACATCTGCTTTCAGTTGTGTGTCTAGATGACACACATCTCAACATGACCCTTGAAACTCCTCTCCCCCCCCCCCAACACCTCCCCTCTCCCTCAGAGTGCTGGGGATCAAACCCAGGGTCCTGAACACACTCAGTGGGCTCTCTCCATGGGGTTGTCCCAACCCTTGAAATTCTTTTTGAGATCCTAATGACTGCATTTTTAAAAGCTGTTTTGGCGGTACCAGGAAAGGTTTAATAGAAATATATAAATTATTTAACCTCCACTGGAGCCATGTGGAAGAACAAAATATGAAATCTAAAGTTACATTTGGGAACAGAGAGGGTATGTGTACTCAGGATGGAAAAGATTTAATTGTGCCATCCATAATTTATGAGCAATGCCAGGCAGTCATCCTAAGCGTCTAAGTGATGTCCTCTTTCTTGAGACCTGACATGTCAGCATTTGGTTCTGATGGTCTGTGGAGAGAGCCCAGGTCTACCTCATCCACCAAGGAAAGAGGAGACAAGAAAAAGACCCTTGGCACAGCTGTTTTTCCACTTACCAGATGGATATGAATTTCCAAGTAGATACTTAGAATGTCTCAACTAAGAAGTCACTTTTTTCCTGGATAGAGTCTAAGCATTTGTTATAAATTGTTTCTAAAACCCAGAAATAAAGGGATCAAGCTATGGTTTTCATTGGCTGATGGATCATGCGTTCATCTATTTTCCCCAGTTAGTATCTACATCCTGAAACTGTCAGTGACTACTGTATGATCTCAAGTCACAGCATACAGCCACACACATAGAGCTCACATCTCAACAGAATCCAGCCTAGGATGCCAATGTGTAGGACATTTGCTGTGTACCACTCCATGACGGCCATTTTCACAGGCATGACCACATGCCACTTTCATTGTGACGTTGTGAAGCATGCTTTTATAGATTATAGACTTGGTGTATATAGAATGTAATTAAAACAACAAATGTAAAAAAGTAGAAGACCAAGCTATGGCAGAGACCCTAAACCAGCACTAACCCTGGTGTAAAAATGTTGCTTGGAGGCTGGGATATGTAACTCATTGGGAAAGCTTGTGCCTAGAAAGAGCAAGGGCTAGGCGGGGTCACAATACCACCAAACAAAACAAAACAGAAATCAAGCTCACACCACACTTTTCACAGGCTACACTAGATCAATAAGCTGAAGCCACTACAATAATTTAATAGCTTCAAGGGAACAACTCATCCTTGTCTTGGTAATGACAGATATATGTGTACTTACTAAATTTTAAATATATGTACGATGTATATAATATAGCATAAATATACATATAGTTCTTCAACATATTCCTAAATAGGTATGTATACTTATCCTGTATATGTTATCTATAGGGTAAATGTATCTATAATAGATAAATGTATAATATGTGGTATGTGGCTAGAGTTTTCCTGCCAGGATAAATCTCTTTCACCTGCCAGTCCCACAGTCACTCAGACCCAACCAAGGAAACACAGAGACTTCTATTGCTTATAAACTGTATGGCTGTGGCAGGCTTCTTGCTAACTGTTCTTATATCTTAAGATATCCATTTCCATAAATCTATACCTTGCCACATGGCTCGTGGCTTACCGGCATCTTTACATGCTGCTTGTCCTGGCGGTTGCTGACTGGCAGGCAGTGACTCCTTCTGCCTTCCTGCTCTTTTAATTCTCTCTGTTAGTCCCGCCTATTTCCTGCCTAGCCACTGGCCAATCAGTGCTTTATTAGCAACACATTTGCCATACAGAACATCCCACAGCAGTGGTATATGTCTGTATACATATGGATGAGGAAACCAAATCCCAGAATGATAAAATACTTTATCCAATGTTTTTCACATGTATGAAACAGGGAAAAGAGAATTGAAATTCAGGTCCTGCTCCCAGGCTGCTGGCAAGCAGCAGCTATACAACTCAAGGAACTGTGACATGGTAATTCTTGAGTATTGTATATTGATCTCTGAACTCTAGAAAAATGGCTGATATAACCTATTGTCCTCCTAGGAAATTTACCTCAAGAGTGAGACACGTATCCTACATATCACTAGTTTTCTTAATAACAGACAGATCTGAAATGTTTAGATCTCTTAACGTCTTGACTTCTAGTTCTCACAGGATAAGAAGGACTTTAAGTTCGTGACTAGATGTGCTATTCAGTAATTGCTCTGTTCTCCACAGACCTAAAACATCTTGCAGACTTTAGCGTTTTTGAATGATAGTGGTCCAGGCTCCACCTCTGCCTCCTGTGCCTGCAGACTCCATGGTATTTTGTGACATCATCCTCCCTGATTGATCATGTTTGATTTCGGGTCTGTCGGGGTCTGTCCTCATTAGCAAGCCTTTGGGTTGCGGTTGACCCCGAGCAGCCTGAAGGTGAGAGGAAGGTTCAGCCATGCTCCCCTTGCACACTTCCACAGGCCATCTTCTTGCTGGATGGATCTCCACGTTGTGTGTGAACCGACTACCCCGGACCAGAGGGCGAACTCAGCACACACTCCTCTCTCTCCTCTGTCACTTAAGAAAACCATGACCTACAGGCTCCAAGTTCCTTCTGACATGCGAGCATTTCACTGAAGAAAGGCCACAATGCCTTCTAGTTTTCTGTTGAGTGATAACATTTTAGGCCTAGGAAACCATCCTATTAAGGAGAAAAATCTTGGCCAGCCTGATCTCCCAAGTGAGTTCCAGGAAAGGCGCAAAGCTACACAGAGAAACCCTGTCTCGAAAAACCAAAAAAAAGAAAAAAAAAAAAAAAAGGAGAAAAATCTTAAGCAGAATCAAGGGACGGATGGGGCAGAATGAGAAAGTCTGACCAAAGTCCTGTGGATGGCACATGGCATGGGCATAGAAAAACCCAAAGATTCCTGACCTAACCACAGACCGAAGTCCAAGGCTGACAGGAATGCAGTTGAAATATCCACAGTTAATTGGTTCTCCTGGGGACAGTCCCATACAAGTGATCAGAAACACTTTAGAAGTGTGACATCATCAAACCCATCCCTGCTGGAAAGAGGCAGTTCCAGTGACTTAAAGCTCATGTCGCCCCTGTGATCTCCCTGTGGCAGAGATTGTGACTGATCTTGAGGACTATTCTTTCCTGTCATCTTAAACAAGGAATAAACCCGCCCAGCCAGCTGCCATCTTCAGGTAACGCCTGCTTGGAAGGAGAGCAACACCGACTCAGCTTCCTGACTATAGTTCTGAAGAATGGCAAGCTCTTCTCTGGAACTCGGCAAGAAAAGGTGGTATGATCAGATGTTCATGGCTGTGCCTCTGGGGAGCACATAGAAGCCATTTGACCCAGCTGAGACATGCATAACTGTCCCCGTGCACAATCAGATAATCCCCCCAAATGCCTTGTCCCTGCTCTAACCCAATTCAGACAACTGCGTTTGTCTGTGAGAAACCCTCAGAGAAAACATCCAGGCCAAATGATCTCATGCCTGGATTTTTGCAAAACAATATGTGCACAAGAGCAGAATTTATATCATCCACTATGTCCCATTCCCACACCCAGCCCTGGGATGTTCTTCCATGGAGTGGTTTCTTTGCCACGACTGAGTCACTTCCTAGGCCTGGATCCAGGGCAGCCTGCAGACCCCTGGCCACCACACAGTCCACATAAGAAAGTAGTTCTCTTCTATTTCTAGGAACAGCTTCTTTTAAATTTATTTTACACTTATCTCACCCATTTTGCTATCCCAGATGTTTTTTTTTAAACAAGAACTGTTAGAATGAGCAAAAGTGATGTGTGTCTTCCCTCAAAATAATTTAAATGTTCTGCTATGCCCAACTGAGAGCAAGCAAAATCAAAGGCCTGCGGTGGAGAAAATACCTGCAGACCCTCTGGAGACACTGGACCGGTCTTGAGGGGAATTCTGGAGCTCTGTATAACTGCCCTGGGTGATTAACTGCCTTTGCATTTCTGGAGGACAGGGGAGCTTGGTGTATGAGTCACGGTTCTCTAGAGGAACAGACTTACAGAACACACACACACACACACACACACACACACACACACACACACACACACACA
>CABHPP010117261.1:0-18916 GCA_902168425.1 Peromyscus attwateri | reverse complement strand
ACACACACACACACACACACACACACACACACACACACACACACACAGTTATTAGAATGGCTTAGGGGCTGTGGTCCAGCTAGTCCAGCAATGGTTGTCTACCAATGGAAGATCCAAGAATGCAGTAGTTGTTCATTCCATGAGGCTGGATGTCTCAGTTGAACTTTGGTATGTGCTAGAATTCTGAAGGAGACTCTAAGACCAGCGAGGGAATGGACTTGCCAGCCAGAGTGAGAGCAGGCAGGCAAAGAGAGCTTCTTCCATGGCTTTTATATAAACTGCCAGCAGAAGGTGTGGCCCAGATTAAAGGTGGGTCTTCCCACCTCAAAGATTTGAATTAGAAGTGGATCTTCCCATGTCAAATGATTTAATTAAGAAAAAAAAAAAAACCCTCACAGGTGTACCCAGCATTTTGGGTTTTAGTTAATTACAGATGTAGTCAAGTTGACAACCAAGAATAGTCATCACACTTGGATTCTATCTCTTCTAATCCAGGGGGTATGAGAAACAGAAAACAAACAAACAAACAAACTAACAAACAAACAACCCCTCCAAATAAAACCTCAGCTGGGAGGTGGAATGTCCTTCCTGGAGCTCCTGTTATCTACAAAGTTGATCCTATAAAAATCAGACAGCGCCTCCAGCAGAGAACTTTTCCTCTGCCTCAGTGACTTTTTTATGAGCCTTTTAAATCCCAGTGCTGTTTACACTGCGTTTATTCATCTCCCTGAAGATAGGAGTCATAAAGCTAGAAGTTAGCCGGACTTCATTGCCCCTGGCACCTAGTCCCAACTTGATAACTATTTGTTGAATTAGTCCCAGTGACTTCAGCTGGAAAAAGCTTTCTTGGAGGTGTTTGCCAATCCATGGCAAAATGCAGGTAAGCTGTAAAACACTGTGCAAATGGAAGTCATGATCCCTTACTGGGTGGGATAAGCAGGGTCCTGAGAGTGGCAGACTGACCTTGCCTACCTTGTTTTCCTCAGTGATACCACAGAGAACTGTGTCTAGATCCATGACTGTGAGGACTTAGCTTTGTCTTTATATCGAGATCCTAGGTTCTGTGTTAACCTGAAAGAACTTACAGCTCATTCCCAGAGCAGGTCCTTTTCTAGAATGAATAACTAGAGACTGGAAAAAGTAGCTACTAGTGCTCACAGAATCAGGTCAATACTTTGGTAGATATTGCATTAATTATTAATTATTGTGATTAAGAGTTCGAGGCACTAAGAAGCAAGAATCTGCCCATCACCTGTATAGATTCTAACTGACAGGAGGTTCCTAAGGAATTGTAGGAAAAAGGCCAGTTGCTTCCTCCCCACCCACATGCCTTCCTCCCCGGCTATCAACTCACAGCTGTTTGGACAGAGATGGAAATGGTGGTTCAGGCCATCTGGCTTCAGAGAAGAGAAGACATGGCAGGCAGGCTGTGGGATTGCCAGGAATCTGGACAGAGATGCTGAGAAGGGTCAGCCTTGGAAATATGAGCTAGGAGGCCACACTGAGCCAGGCGGGCATCAAGAACCCATGTCCGAGACGAAGACACTCAGTCCCTTGAAGGCCACAATGTTACCAGGTACTGTCTGTGTACCACGGCCAACTCTCAGGATGGATATTTCATTTAAAATATGGATGAAATATAGTGGGGATTGCTGGAAATTAGTGTCCTTGTATTTAGATAAGACTGAAAAACTGAACAGAAGAGATAACTTCGTGTACTCCCAGCAAATGCTGGGGCTAGAGCAGTGACTGTCGTTCTGTGGTGACCCTGGAGGAACCCTCTGGGCAGCGTCAATTCTTCGGGTGGATAATGCTGGCATCTTGGGAGCTTTCATAAGGTCATGTGGAAAATAAGTTACTGAGATACAATTTAGTGTCCTATAAGTGATAAAAAATTAATATGGAAAAAGACCCATGTGCAAGAGGAGACGGAGGAGGTGACAGCCACGGCGTTTTGATGAATGAGGGACAGAAGTAGCTGTGGCCAACAGGTTACCAGTGCACAGCTTTCTTTTTTTTTCCATTTTTATTAAGAAATTTTTTATTCATTTTACATATCAATCACAGATCCCCCTCTCTTCCCTCCTCCTGCCCCCCAGCTTTCCCCCACAACCCAGCCCCCCATTCCCTCATCGGACAAGGTAAGGCCTCCCATGGGGAGTTAGCAGAGCTTGGTACATTCAGTTGAGGCAGGTCCAAGGCCCTCCCCCCGCATCAAGGCTGTACAAGGTGTCCCACCATAGGTAGTGGGCTCCAAAAAGCCAGCTTATGCACCAGGGATGGATCCTGATCCCACTGCCAGGGGACCCCTTAAGCAGATCAAGCTACATAACTGTCTCGCTTATGCAGAGGGCCTAGTCCAGTCCCATGGAGGCTCCCCAGCTGTTGGTCTAAAGTTCATGAGTTCCCACTAGCTTGGTTTGGTTGTCTCTGTAGATTTCCCCATCATGATCTTGATGCCCCTTGCTCATAGAATCCCTCTTCTCTCTCTTCAACTGGACTTCCGGAGCTTGCCTGGTGCTTGGCTGTGGATCTCAGTGCACAGCTTTCTTTGGCACAGGTGGGTGATATGAATTGGAAACAGTTCTTCTCCAAGGAAGGAAAGGTTCACATCAAAGCCAGACTCTTGTCACGTATAAACAGGATGCCACCCTGTCCTTCTAAGACGTGGGTGAGAGATTTTTACATTTGTTTGTTTGTTTGTTTGAAACAGAGTCTCACTGTATAGCCCCGCCTGGCTTAGAGCTTGTAATGTCAACCAGACTGGCTTCAGACTCCCAGAGAGCCGCCTGCCTCTGCCTCCCAGAGTTGCGATTACAGGAGTGAATCACTACACACACACACACACACACACACACACTTTTAAAACTGAGACTTCAAAGGCCCATTTATCACTGAAGATTTTAGGGCAAATGTTTGGGTTCCCGGAGCCCCTTCAAGGTAGGCTCGGTCACCTGACACAGTATTCCATTTAAAGAAACGAGTAAATGGTGAAAAGCAGAGGGATTTAGTCAGTGTTACCACACTGGGAAGAGGAACCAATAGAGGAGTCTAGTTACCCCAGCTCTGCCTTGGGATAGTGGATGAGGTTTAGTTTAAATGGAGAAAGAACTAGGGCATGGGGAAGAGGTTGGAGTGATTCAACATCCTGGTCAGGATGTGGTCTGGTCAAGCATCTCACTTCTGGTTCTGCTAGGGGCCTTTATCGATGCCATCACTTGAGGGATCAATCTGGATGCATAAGATGATTACTTCTGCTCCAGGGTACAGCCTTGTCCTCAGGTGGTGTGGGAGAGGGGCTTTGTTTTTCGAGGTTCTGCTGTTCCAGGAATCTAAGGGGACGGCCGACTTTAGATGATGCCTTCTCTCTGTGCCTGCAGCCTGCCGGCTTTAGAGATGAGTTACCTCTGTGCCTGCAGCCTGCCGGCTCTAGAGGATGAGTTTTCTCTGTGCCTGCAGCCTCCACACAGGGTGAAGTAGATCAGACAGGCACTTTTTGAGCAACTAACATGTCTGCCCGCAGAAGCAGCAGGTAGTCCACTGTAAGGGAGACACTGACAGAACAAGGCACAGGTGCCAGGCTTCTGTCCTGCACTTAGTTGGCTCAAGTAGGGAGTAAACACTAAAAGTAACATCTGGAGCCAGGCAGTGATCCTGCACACCTTTGGTCCCAGCACTCGGGAAGCAGAGGCAGGTGGATCTCTGTGAGTTGGAGGCCAGCCCGGTCTACAGGGCGAGTTCTAGGACAGCCAGGGATACACAGAGCAACGTTGTCTCAAAAAACAAAGAAATCAAAACTTTGTCTCAAAAACAAACAAAAGAAATCGTAACATCTGGGCCAGAGGATGGCACTGCAGAGAAAGTTTTTGCCTTACGGACCTGGAGACCTAAACTTAATCCCCATGTAAAGGTGGAAGGAAAGAACTGACTCCACAGAGTTGTCTTCTACTTACACACACACACACACACACACACACACACACACACACACACACACTCACCATCATTATAATTTTAGAAGCAGTTTCTAAGTGTCCATTTTACGTTCCTTTTATGTGATAGCTCCCAGAACCCCTCTTCTTTGTGGCTTGCTTCTCTTTGCTTCTCTCTAATCTTTTTGTTTCATTTTCCAAGTGTCATATTACTTTTCTTGGTGTGGTTTTTGTTTTGATTTTCTTTTGTTTTGATTTTTCACCAACCCTTCTTTTGCTTTTTAAAAAAAATTCCTTTTAGGGAAAAGATGGCCCAGCGTTAGTCAAGAGTACTGGCTGCTCTTTTCAGGGACCTGGATTTGATTCCCAGCATCTCCATGGTGGCTCCCAACAGCCCGTAACTCTAGTTCCAGGGGATCCAGCACACTCTTCTGACCTGCAGGGACAGCAGGCATGCACATTGTACACAGACACACACAGGGTAAAACACCCATATATGCAAAGTAAAATGATCAAAATGTAAAAACCCTCCTTTCAGACTGTGTCTTTTAATAACCAGCCTGTTTTCCAAACTTTGCGGAGAGGGAGGAGGAGAGTAATATCACACACACACACACACACACACACACACACACACACACACACACTCACACACAGAGTATCTGCTTGGCTTACTTTTTGATATGCTCCCTCACACCATCACCATATGTCAAGACCCCACATCTTAGAGCGATAATGCGAGTTTGAAGAACTGTAACCCTGAGGCCCTTTGCTGAGCGATCCTTCCGTAAGTGTAAAGTTTAAGTAAATCTGATAGCCAGCTTATCTCAGTTCCCACTTGTGGCTCACTTAAAGGGACCTAAACTTGATTTCTTGCTCTAATCTTCTATAGACTGAGCTCAGGGTCCACCTGAACACTACTGGTCCATTTCCAGGTCGATGCAAGTTTGAGTTCTAGGGATCAGTCCTCATAACTCTTAACTGTGATCTACGGTTCTTCATTCTTCAGGCTGTATGGTGTCTGGGAAGGCTGGCAGTGCTGGAGGCTTCTCTTTCTGGCTACTTCTTCTCTTTCATAAATAAGAAATCAACTATGCAATACTCTCAGGCAGCGGGTAATGAAATCCATCTATCTTTCCTTTAATCAAAGGCTCAGTGACTGCCTACAACAAAGCAGGCATTGGGCTTGGTCCTAGAGATCCAATAATGACCACCTGAGCTGTGGGATAGCCAGTGACAGCTGCCCCCGGGGTCCTCACAGCCCAGCAGATGTCTCATAAAGAGTGCTAACTAACTAGCCAGGCATGGTGACACCTCTGATCCCGGGACTTGGGAGGCAGAGGCAGGAAAATGAGAATTTGAGATCAACCAGAGCTATACAGTGAGACCCTGTCTCAAAAAAAAAAAAAAAAAAAAGCCGACAGTGTCAATAGTAGCGTGTGGTGGTTGGGCTTGATTGTCGACTTAGTAGGACTTAGGGTCACTATGGGAACAAATCACCGGACATGCCTGTGAGAGATCTTCTAGATGAAGCTGAATTGGGAAGACCTACCATGAATGTAGGTAATTCATTGAGTTGGGATCCTGGACTGTATGAAAAAGTGAAAGGAAGCAGAGCCCAACATTCCCCCCTCTTTGCTGTTATGAATTACAAGTGCTGGTGGGTAGAGCCAAGGTGCCCCACTGAGGGTGAGAGACAGAGAAGCCACGCAGACAGCACTCAATAAGAGTTTTATTTGGTGAGGGGGAAAGGGGAGAAAAAGAGGAAGGGAGAGAGAGAGAGAGAGAGAGAGAGAGAGAGAGAGAGAGAGAGAGGGAGTCGAGGGGTTCAAGAGGTGCACACCTCGTGGGAGGAAAGCAGAAGAGAGAGAAGAGAGAGGAAGGGGCGGAGTTTTCCCTTAAGAATAGGCTTCTACGCAGGGCATAGGGTGGCGCCAAAGGGCAGGATCAGAATATTGACACCTGCCCTATCTGTCTCTGTCTCTCTCCTGCTGCAAAGACAAAGTGACCACCTGCCTCAAACTTTTGCTGCCGTGACTTCCCGCTATGATGGACAGCACCCTTGAGCCAAAACCAAACCTTCCTTGTTAAGATGCGTTTGCCAAGTGTTTTGTTTGAGCAAAGGGACAAGTAACTAATACATAGTATAAGTCCAGTTGGACATAATCTTTAAAAAGAGGTTTGCATTATCCTCAGACTTACATAGAAAACATTTTCATATACCTTCCCAGAGGTCGCTCTTGATATTCTTGTTAAATACGAGACCATTTCCTCTTCTTCTCAGTGCTGAAGAAGGCCTTTTGCTTAGCATTTTCCTAACGAGAACTCTGCGTGTATCTTGGTTAACAGATATCCAGTTGACCTATCCTGTTTTCCCATTAAGCCATTTATATCCTAACGGGTTTATGTGCATCTCCTGGATACCCCGAAATATCTCCAGGAGACTTCCTTATTACAGAGAGAATGAAGTGCCAGCGTATACCCAAAAACAATGGAGAGGGCCTGAAAGGAGGATTTTCAGTTTCCAAGTGTGGAATAAAAATTATACTCTGTACACCTGACATTTAAATATTTTTGGAAAACATATTAGGACCGCAAAATTAAGGAAGGTTAATGGGTCCTTTGCATCAGTAACTTCTAGAGCCTAAATCGCGTTCAGTCTTGAGCAGCTTCAAATCAGGTCAGAGTCTGGCCTTATGCAAACAAAAGGTGCTATTATTTGAGTTGTGTCCTGCTGTGTTTCTGTGCTGGTGGTAACTCATCGCTGAGGCTTAACTCTACTTACTGGGAATCCTTCCATATTGTGACCTTGCCTCCATGATCTGTTGAATACCATCTCCCCTGACTTCTTGAGAGGAAGGCTACCAAGATGGGCAGTCATCCTAGAGCTTTTGCCTTGTGATAGCCTTTGGGTCTTTGAAAACAGCTGCCCTGCTGATTTGTAGATCAAAACCCAAGGGTTGGGGATAGGGTAGATGGGAGAAGGGAGTGTGGAAAGAGAATGTATAAGAACAAACTATAATAATGTTTAAGTATGAAGTGTCATAGTTAAGTCTATCACTCAAAAGTTAATTTAAAAATGATAAAGCACAGGAAAACCAAGGATTCCTTACATACTTCTTGTCTGCTTGCTTCTCAATCTAAGTCAGCAAAAATTCCTACATCTTTTCCTCTGCTATATCTCATATATTGGTCCCTTCTTTCTGCTGCAACAATGATTTATGAAAGTCTATGAAAAGTCATTCTCCTAGATATGATCAAGTGGTCAAAACTTTGAGATATGAAGTATGAGACTCATTTGGTGCTCTATATTGGAGGTTGTCGGTCAGCAATGGGGGTAATGGCTGCCGGCCATTCTGGAGCAGGACTCAAGAGTGACCTAAACTTTGCATTTCACCTGTGATATGGACAGGTGAAATGCCCCTCCTCCAATTGTGAGAGTGCTAGTGTCTGCTCTTGAAAAGCTCTTGTAACTCATGGAACTTCTACCCTCTTTGAAAAACCGTCAGTGGCTCCTCGTTGCAGAAAGTATACATGTAACCTGCGGGGCTGCCTCTCAGGTGTGAGGACATGACAGAAAACTATTTCCTGACTGTCTTCAAAGCTCTTCTCTTTTCTGCCTTTCTTCTAGGGTTGTTGCTGTTTCTCCTTCTGAAATTCCTTTCTTTCTTCTCATTGCCTGTTTCTATGAGAACAGAGAACTCCATGGGTGGTGTGAAAACACTGAGTTTCAGAGTTGAAGGAGATCGAGGTGTCTTCAGGGAAGGGAGGAGGACCAGTGTTGGGATTCATGCGGCTTCTTTCTCAGGGTTCAGGTTCCACTGAGTAGAGAGAACATATCTAGCACCCCAAGACTCATCAGAGAGAGGGATCACACCAGCCAGCAGGATGTGAGAATGTTCATTTTCTTCATTTGTTTCTAATCAAATGTTCCCACTGGAGGACTCTCCCTGCTGCGGTAGGGTGGGAATGTTTTAAGCAAATGTTTTATCAGAAAGATCTGGTTCCTCCGTTTGCAAAATATCACTTGAATCCCAGAAATCTGAGAGTTGCTGATGGAACAGACACCCCAGGTGGTTCCCAAGCAGAAGGCTCCTCTGTAGTTTTGCTTTGGTGATTCCTGCCTGGATGGCCAGCCTCACTTCAGTCCTGACTTAGCTTGGATTTTTGCTAACATGAGGATATGTTTCAGAATTAAGTGGATAAAGCTGCATTGCTTGGAGCCCACTGATTACTCTAGGCTAGTGGTTTGCAACCTGTGGGTCATGACCCCTTAGGGGTCATATATCAGATATCATGCATAGCAGATATTTACATTATGATTCCTAACAGTAGCAAAATTATAGTTATGAGGTAGCAATGAAATAATTTTATGGTTGGTGGCATGAGGAACTATATTAAAGGGTCACAGTGCTGTGGGATGTTCTGTATGTTAAATGTGTTGCTCTGATTGGTTAATAAATAAAACACTGATTGGCCAGTAGCCAGGCAGGAATTATAGGCGGGACAAGGAGAGAGGAGAATTCTGGGGAGAGGAAGGCTGAGTGGAGAGCCACTGCCAGCCACTGCCATGGAAAGCGTCATTTAAAGATACCAGTAAGCCACGAGCTACATGGCAACATATAGACTAATAGATATGGGTTAATTTAAGATATAAGAACTAGATAACAAGAAGCCTGCCATGGCCATACATTTTGTAAGCAATATAAGTCTCTGTGTGTTTACTCAGTTGGGTCTGAGTGGCTGTGGGACTGGCGGGTGAGAGAGATTTGTCCTGACTGTGGGCCAGGCAGGACCAGGAAAACTCTAGCTACAAAGCCACAGCATTGGGAAGGTTCACTACTCTAGGCTGTCAGAGAGCCCAGAGGATCCACCTGTCTCTCCATCCCCAGCACTAGGATTACAAGTGTGTGTCACTCTGCCTGATTCTTTTTATGAGGGTTCTGGGGATTGAACTCAGGTCTTCCTGTGTGGAAGGCGAGTAATTTATGGACTGAGCCATCTCCACAGTCCCCTTGTAAGTGCTTCAAGTTAGGCAACAACAAAGAACAATCTTTACATTTATGCAATGTTTTCCCAATTTAGCAGAGTTCAAGGACTGACTTTTTTTTTTTTTTTGAGACAGTCTTTAGCCTAGGCTGCTTAAAACTTCTTTGTAGCCAAGGATGACCTTGAACTTCTGATCCTCCTGCTTCTACCTTCTGAGTACTGGGATTACAGGTGTGTGCTACCATGCCCGGTTTGTAGGGTGCTAGAGGACCAAACCAAGGGCCTCATGCATGCTAAGAAACACCCTACATCCTCAGTCCCCAAAGAGATTTTCAAGCATCTCCCATGCTGGAAACTCAGTGACACCAGTGTCCTAGCGCTGTCCTCAGAAGTCTGTATTCTGCTGGTGGCTGGCTGTAAAGTCTTCTCTATCCCTGGAACAGTCCTGGAAAAGCCGCCCTAACATATCCCTGCCTGGCCGGGCGGTGGTGGCGCACGCCTTTAATCCCAGCATTCGGGAGGCAGAGGCAGGCAGATCTCTGTGAGTTCGAGGCCAGCCTGGTCTACAGAGTGAGATCCAGGAAAGGCACAAAGCTACACAGAGAAACCCTGTCTTGAAAAACAAAACAAAAAAACAAAAACAAAAACAAAACATATCCCTGCCTGGCAAACATTTGAAGCAAGCCGAGGTCTGTGCTATGTACGCTCCTACGATCTCCTCGTGGCACCTGCCTTTACCAGCCCAAATTCCTTCCTGTGTGAGGAAGGTTTGTGTGTATGAACTAAAGGCAGTCTCTGAGCCACTCAACATAGGACACACCTTATGCTGAACAATTTATTGCTGCCCACGCACTAATGATGGCATCACCCAGCCTTTCCCATGGTTTGTGTACATCGCTGTGTGTTACCTGCGAATAAAAAGCTTTGCCTCCTTTCAGTCTCACCCCGTCACAGTTGACATGGCTTCTGATTCCACACTGCAGCCAACCTCAAAAAACTACTGCTCTCTGGGTTTTGGTGCTGTGTCAAAGAAAAATTTCGATGATTATCTAGACAGAATATTAAATTTATCCCTCTCTCCAAGTATATAACTGTGTGCGGCAGACAACCTCTAACAGCAAACATGAGCACACTGCTCTCATCTACTTGAGTCATACATAAAGGTGATTTGCAAAATTACACAGCAAACCAGACGTGGTGGTGTCTAGGCCCAGCACCCAGGAGGCTCAGGCAGGAAGATGGAGAGTGAAAGCCAGCTGGGCTACATAGTTCCCAACTCCATTCTTCTCATTATTTATGTATTTATGTATTATTTATTTATTTATTTATTTATTTATTTATTTATTTATTGGTTTTTCAAGTAGTTTTGGTGCCTGTCCTGAATCTTACTCTGTAGACCAGGCTGGCCTCGAACTCACAGGGATCCGCCTGGCTCTGCCTCCCGAGTGCTGGGCTTAAAGGCGTGCGCCACTGCCACCCGGCCTCATTTTTTTTTTTAAGTTTTAGAATTTTATTATTATTTTTTGAGATTATAATTATGTAACTTCCCCCTCTAAACCTTCTCATACGCCCCTCTTTGCTCTTTCAAATTCATGGCCTCTTTTTTCATTAACTGCTGTTACATATACGTATGTATTTATACACATATATATTCCTACATATAACCTGCACAGTCTGTATAGCGTTATTTGTATGTGTGTTTTCAGGGCTGGCCATTTGGTATTGGATAACAAGTTAGTCTCCTGCTGTTGGTATTTCTTGGTTGCCCGCAGTTCCCCTTGCCTAGGGTTGGGGACTTAAGAGCTTTGCTCCTTCCGTGTTGGCATGTCCCTTGGTGTTTTCCTTATCCAGCTCACATTTGAGCAATCGGGGTGTGAGACTTTGTGGGTTGCAGCCTCTGACATTCCTAGGAGACATAATCTCACAGCAAACCCCCAATCCTCTGACTCTTCCCACCTTCCCACCACCTCTTCCACATGGTCCCCAAGCCTTAGGTGTGGGAGTTGTATTGTAGAGGTACCCACTGAAGCTGGGCTCCCAAACTGCAATGTGACTGGTTGTGGTTTTCTTTAATAATCTCTATCTGTTGCCAAGGGAAGTTTCTTTGATGAGGAACGAGGACTACACTTCTCTGTGGGTATGAAGATAAATATTTAGAATGTGGTTAGGGATGATGCGGGTTTAGGAAAGTGGTGTTTGTAGGCTCTCCTCCAAGATCCATGACCTCACTAGCACCAGGTAGTTGGCTAGGTTTCCGGTACCACACACGACTTCCCTCTTGTTCAGTGGGTCTTAAGTTCAACTAGAGAGCTGTTGGTTACCGCTAAGGTATACATGCCACTGATGCACCTTTAGGGTTATCATGCCGTGCAGGTCATTGTTTTGGTTCATAGGCGTCATAGCTGGGTAGGATTGTTGGTTGCTTCCCTCGTTTGGAAACTTGCATGATGCCTTCAGTTACCATGAAAGCTAATCTTCAGGGAGAGGGCATCCAGGTCAGATCCTGCTCAAGAGATCTCTAAGTCCCATGTCTGGAGTACATGGTGTCTTCAGCAACAGAGACTAATCTTCCACTTCTTGGGGGGACAACCAAGGTCAACAGCAATAGTCTGTAATGTCTGGGGAGTCTCATGGACAACCATAACCAACAACTCAAAAGAGAACTCTTCATGCGTGTTTTTGAGGTTCATGTTAGATAGTCTTTGGCTCTTGGAGGGAGAATTGTTAGCCCAGATGAAATTTTGATTTATTATATATGTACATTAATATACAGACTTACGTATATTGTAGGATTTTTAGATAGTTAGTTGACAATGACTTTTTCAGACATCCTGCCTGTTATTTCTTTCTTCTTCTGTATTTCTCCCTCCCCCTCCCTAATTAGAGCCCCACTTCCCCATTTTCCCATCAGATCACTTAGACCTTGCTATTCTCGTCTCTATTGCTCCCCCACCCCTGAATCACAATGACGGTCCCTTTCTATTTTCCTGGTTTCTGCAGGAACTCCAGGATATGGACTCACATCTGAAGATTTGGAAGTAGGAGCCTCTGACGAGAGAGAACATGTGGCATCTGTCTTTCTGGTTCCAGCTAATTGCTGCAAAATTCCTAATTTCATTTATCTTTACATCTGAATAGTATTCCATAGTGAATCTGCACCACATTTGTATTATTCATTCATTGGCTGAAGGACATTTAGGTTGCTTCTGTTTCCAGCTACAGAAGCAATGAACATGGTTGAGCAAGAATGGTGGAGTAGGATGCTGAGTCCTCTGAGCATATGTATGTCAGGGAGTGGTATAGCTGAGTAATATGGTAGATTTATTTCTGGTTTTTTTTTTTTTTTGAGAATGCTCCACACTAATTCCCATTCTGGCTGGACTGTTTGCAATCTCACCAACAGTGAATAACTGTTTCCTTTTTCTTCTTTCTTTCTTTCTTTGTTTGTTTTTGTTTTTTGTTTTTTGTTTTCTTTTTTGATAAAGGGTTTCTCTGTGTAACAAGCCCTGGCTGTCCTGGAACTCGCTCTGTAGACCAATGGTCTCAAACTCACAGAGATCCGCCTGCCTCTGCCTGGTGCTGGGATTAAAGGCGTGCGCCGCCACCGCCCAGCCTGTTCCCTTTTTCTAACACTCCCTCCAGTATTTGTAGTTGGTTGTTCTTAGACATTTGTTTCTTTTTCTTTTGATAGTTCTCAAAAACAGTGGTCCTGGGTCCTTTTTAACAATGAATTGTGTGTGTGTGTGTGTGTGTGTGTGTGTGTGTGTGTGTGTGTGTGTGTGTGTGTTCTATAGTTTTCTTTAGTTCTTTCTGTATTCTGGATATCAGTCCTCTGGCAGATGTTGTCTTAGTTAGGATTTTTACTGCTATGACAAAACACCATGACCAGAAGCAAGTTGTGGAGGAAAGGGCTTATTTCACGCTTCCACGTAACAGTTCATCATAAAAAGCAGTTAAGGTAGGAACCTGGAGGCAGGAGCTGGTGCAGAGGCTGTGAAGGGTGCTGCTTACTGGTTTGCTCCTCACGGTTGCTCATCCTGCTTTCTTATAGAACCCAGGACCACCAACCCAGGGGTATTCCCACTCACAATGGGCTAGGCTTTCCCCCATCCATCACTAATGAAGAAAATGCTCCACAGGCTTGTCTGCCTGCAGCCCAATCTTATGGAGGCATTTTTCTCAGTCCGGGTTCCCTCCTCTCAGGTGGGTCTAGCTTGTGTTGACATAAAGGTAGCCAGGGCAGATGTATAGCTATCACAGATTCCCCCCATTCTCTGGGATTTCTTTTTGCCTGGTTGATTGTTTATAAACCTATGTAGAAGCATTTTAGTGTTAGAAAGTGCCTCACTCCCATGCCACCATGCCTGGCTTGCTAAATAGGTGGTAGGTCTCCAAACCCAGGTCCTCATAACTGCACTGTGAGCATTTGACTCCTGAGGCATCATCACTCAAGACCCACTCTGATAGTCTTTTAAAAACATATAGACAAATAAATAAAATAAACAAATGCCAAATTAAAACAAAGCCTGGCATGCGAGCGCACACCTTTAGTCCTAGGACTTGAGAGGCAGGGGCGGGTGGATGAACACTTTGTCAATTGTTGACCTTAATTCTTGAGCAAACGGAGTCCTATTCAGAAAGTCCTTTTCTAGTCCTGTATCACGCAGGGTGCTGCCGATGTTTCTCCTAGAGATTTTGGTGTTTCAGGGTTTCACGTTTGGGTCTTTGATTCATTTGCAATTAGTTTTTGTGCAGGAGTCTAGTTTCATTCTTCTGCATGTGGACAACCAGTCTTTCCAGCACCGTTTGTTGAAGACGTTTTCTTTCCTCCAGTCTGTTTTCGGCATCTTTGTCAAATAGCAAATGGCTGAAATTATGTGTGCTCACGTCTGGGTCTTCGATTTTGTTCTATTGGTCCACATATTTTTTTTTTTCAAGACAGGCTTTCTCTATGTAGTTCTGGCTGCCCTGAAACTCTCTCTGTAGACCAGGGTGGCTTCAAACTCAGAGATCCACCTGCCTCTGCCTCCCAAGTGCTGGAATTAAAGGCATGCACCACCATGCCAGGCTGTGTGTGTGTGTGTGTGTGTGTGTGTGTGTGTGTGTGTGTGTGTAAGACAGGGTCTCACCCTGTAGCCCAGACTGGCCTTGAACTCACTGTATAATGAATTAGTGCTCTTTTCCCAGCCTTCTGAGTGCTGAGAGTGCCTGTGCAACCATGCCTGAAAATGTTTTTTCTTGAGATTAAAATTCACACAACAGGGGCTGGAGAGATGGCTCAGCAGTTAAGAGCACTGACTTTTTTCCAGAGGACCCAGGTTCAATTCCCAGCACTGACATGGCAGCTCACAACTGTCTATAACAACTCCAGTTCCAGGGAAATCTGACATCTTTATACCAATAAGTTAAATTATTTTTTTAAATTCACACGACTTAAAAATTCACAAGTTAACAACAAGAAGTGAGTGATTAATGAATTTATTGTATTTCACTGAAGATTGGATGTAGAGACTTGCCTGTGTTCTCCACCACTGACCTACATCCATCATTTTACTTTTTATTCTGAGACACAAGCTCTTACTGATTCTCACAGGCTAACCATGAATCACTATGTAGTTTGGGCAGGCTGTGAATTTGCAAGCCTCCTGTCTCAGCCTCCCTAATAGCTACAATTGTAGGCCTGTACTACCAGTCTTGGCTTAGCTGCATTTTAGTTTATACTTCTGTGACTTCTGGCACATTCGCAGGGTTATATCATCATCACCACTAAGTTCAGACGATTTTAGCATCCAACGAAAACATCATATACATTCAGCAGCCATCCCCCCACCTCAGCCCTGCTAACCTATAGTTTTCTTTCTGTCTTTAGAGATTTGCTCACTCAGGACATGCCATGTAGAACTGACACAGGCCATGTGTGGAGGGGTATGCTTGCAATCTCAGCACTATGGAGACTGAGGCAGGAAGAGTATAATAAATTCAAGCCAGCCTGGGCTACATCACAAGCTCCATGCTAGTCAGAACTATATAGCAAAAGCCTGTCTCAAAAACAAAAAAACCAAAAAAACCCACCTCATACAACTGTGGCCACATGTAGCTGGCTTTTTAGTTGCTTTTCTGTTACCATGAGGAGACACCATGACCAAGGCAACTCGTGACCAAAAGAGCTTGTTGGGGCTCATCATTCCAGAGGGTTAGAGTCCATGATGATCATGGCAAGGATCATGGTGACAGCAGGCAGGCAGACGTGGTGCTGGTACAGCAGCTGAGAACCTACATCCTGATCCACAGGCAGAGAGAGAGCTAACGGGAAGGGCCTGGGCTCTTGATACTTCAAAGCCCACCTTCAGTGACACACCTCCTCCACCAAGGCCACACCCCCTAGCCCTCCCCAAACAGTTCTACCAACTGGGGACCACACATTAAAATATGGGAGCCTGTAGGGGCCATTCTCATTCAAGACACCACGTCAGACACACCTGAAGTTGGCTGTGTTGTCTAGGATGGCCTTGAACTCACTGAGACTCAGCTGCTCCTGCCTCCAGAAGGCAGGCATGCACCACCATCCTTTGCTTTAGTTCATTTTCCACATGGTATGATATAGAGATCCAACTTACTCTTCATCTTTAGAGACTTTTCAAAGTCTAATCATGAGATATTGACTATCAGTATCAATACTGATATTGAACAAGACCTGGTTCAGATCCCTTGGTCTCTTCTGGAACTTCTTACTCAGCAAATCTATTTCATAAATCATATTTTCTCAAATATAAATAAAGTAAACTTTATTTATGAATAAAGAAAAACAAAATGAATCTGTTTCTGTCAGTCTCTGTCTCTCTGTCTCAGTCTCTGTGTGTGTGTCCCCAGGCATGTAGTGACCAAAGGTCAATCCTGGGTGTTGTTCCTCACAAGCCATTCACTTTGTTTTTCGTTTTTCTTTTTGTTTATTTGTTTGTTTTTTTTGACACTGGGTTTCTCTGTGTCACAGCTTTGGCTGTCCTGGAACTCACTCTGTAAACCAGGCTGGCCTCAAACTCACAGAGATCCGCCTGTCTCTGCCTCCCGAGTGCTTGGGATTAAAGGCGTGTGCCACCCCCCCCCCCCACTTTATGTTTTGAATGAGAAGGTCTTTCATTGGCCTGGCACTTGCCAAGTAGGCTAGGCTGGCTGGCCAGCAAGTCCTGGGAACCCACTGTCTCTGCTTCTCCAGCACTGGGATGACAAGGAAGTGTCCCAGCACCTGGCTCTTTTCATAGCTTCTGGGGCTCAAACTCAGATCTTCCTGCCTGCAGGGCAGCACATTATCAACTGAGCTATTTTCTTACCGTCTCAAAACAAACCTTTTAAAAACACTTTCTTGACATCCACTTGGCACACAGACTAGGTGAGTTCCTTTCTTAGAACAATGGCTTACCATTAAGCCATGGTCCTGTGCAGAACAGGGGTAACAGCCTGTGGGGTAGGAAGACTGTGGTTTTCTCTGGGTTTCATGATCTCAACAGGCTCAGGGTAATAACGGAACCCCTGCGTATACTTTCCCAAATGCTATAAACCATTGCTAGTTAGTTCTGAAAAGTTTGTGAGATATAATAAAACTGAATTCATTAAACTCATATACATAAAATGAATATGCATAAAACTGAATTCATTAGCATTCACAAGCATTCAATGGTTTTATTTTCTTCTATTAGGGAAGTGAAGGAAATTAATACATTCTCTCCAAGTCGCTTCATGAGCCTGTTCCTTGAAAATTTACAGCACAATTTACCACCCATCTCTTCCTTCACAGTGTTTGCCGGATGCGGCCATTGTTACCAAGAAGCACAGGCAAGCTTCCTCATTTGGCGATACTGTGAGCCTGGGAGCTTTGCAAAGTGCTCTGGACTGAGAGGAAGAAGCTCCACTTCTGGGTCACTGCCACCATCAAACAAAGAACAAAAAAGATTGAACAAGTTGTTTTCCAAGTTTGCAGTGGTTCCCCTGAATTCCTCTTGTGTTATCAGTAAACACCAAGTTGCTTTTTCTTGTGAGGTCTCCGGGGTAGAAAAGCACTTTTAACAATTGTTTATTTTTGAACAGGCATATCATATTGTTTTTCATCCCAGGCTGAAAGTGCCTGCTTTCTATCAGGTCAAAGAGAGTTCAAGTTTCTAAGGGAACTCTGAACACACAGAATCCTACATTAGACGTCAGAGATGCTTTCTGATGTGACTTTATATTTAGGGTATGTTTATTGATTATTTTTCATGTTAATTTTTATCTCATCAGCAATCCATAAATGCATTAAAACTTTAGGTTGGCATGAGAATCAATACTTCTATTAGGGCTTGATGGCTTTTTCTCATTTCAAAAGCTACAAAGGTTTCTAAAGTACCTTGGGGCCAGTGAGATGGATCATCAGGTAAAGGTACTTGTGGCCAAGCCTGACAGCCTGACCTCCATTCCCTTGGTACTTGGTGGTGGAAGGAGAAACCCAACTCCCCTAAGTCATCTTCCAACACACACACACACACACACACACACACACACACACACACACACACACACCAGGGTATAGACCCTGGGATATTCCAGTTTACCTCCTGGAATCCAGGTGTCAGGAATTCCTCTTTGCTACCAGACTGGAGAATGGGGCCAATCTTTCCTCTCCTTGCTCTCCATGACAAGGACAAGCCTTTGATACCGGAAGAAACCAGCTGCCGCCACCTCACCATCCTAGACGGCAGTGATGTCACACACGGCACTGATGAATCGTGCTGAATGCTTTTCAGTCAAATGAAGAATGTCAGCTAATCACAAGAAGGAAACGTTTCTCCCAAGGAAACATCAAAATCCAGGCTCTGACAGAAGCTAGGAGGCTCCAGAAGTCACTCCAGGTTAGGCTGACTCATGGCCAAGTGTTACGGAGACACTGAAACACTGATATGGTCTGAATCTGCCCTCCTTCCAGGAGGGAAGCTTCTGCACATCCCAGGGCCTATATATAACCTGTTCCGGTGTCCACTTAGCGACAGCGAGGTCCCAGTCACCAAGACCCCATGGGAACTGGGTCATTGTCCATGTTTGCTGTCTCCGTAGCGTTGCAGCCTGCCACGCATGCACTGCCTGGTGTGAACACCTGGTGCGGTCCCCCTCGCCCCCCCCCACCCCCCCCCCCCACCCCTCACCCCCCCACCCCCCACCACCACTATCCATCCAGGTAGTATTGTCACTCTGGTCACTTTGACCTCACCCCACGCCTCAGAAAGAAAACCCTCCATTTCCAGTTCCCTCCCTTCTGTCTCTCTCATAGCAGCCAGGGTGATCTTTCTAGACAAGCTTGGGTCATTCCTGCCGCTTTACGCTTCCAATAGCTCTCTAGGACTCTCACTTCAGATTTCTTCTTGGAGCCAGGCTTGGGAGCTCATGCCTGGAGTCCCAGGAGGACACTTGCTGTGAGTCTGAGGCCAGCGAGCTCTTCGACGTGAATTGTGGGTCAGCCTGGGCTATGAAGTAAAACGCTGTCTCAAAAAGCAACAAAACCCCCACCAAACCTCATGTGGCTCACTGGGTTTTTGCTTCTCTGCTTCCAAACACTTGTTATTATCATCTTTATTTTAGCCATTCTAGCGTGGTTAGTACGTTATTTCTTTGTAGATTTGGTTTGTATTTCCCTGACAACTAGTGAGATTTCTTTTCCTATGTTCTTATTGGCCGTTTCCATATCTTCTTGCAGAAATATCTATTCCTGTCTCTTACTCATATTTAACTGACTTGTCTTTTTAGTGTTGATTTGTAAGAGTTCTTTCTCTGTTCTGGTTTCAAGTCCTTTCTCAGAGAAATAGTTTAAAAAAGAATATTGACATTCATTCTATGGGTTCTTCTCCATTTCTTGATGGTGTCCCTTTGTTATACAAAATTTTCAGTTTTGAGGAGACTTGATGTCTGAGTTTTCAGTTTTGAATAATTTTGAATAGGCTTCTACATCTTTTTTTTCTTTAGGCATTTATTCT
>CABHPP010117260.1:0-33911 GCA_902168425.1 Peromyscus attwateri | reverse complement strand
AGAAACTTTGAAGTTGATAAGACAGACTTAGAGAAAACACTTCATAGTAGCTATACACAAGGGCTTTGTGAAAAGGCCTCAGACAGTCCAGGAAGCAGCAAGAAGTGAGAAATGGGAACTGGACAAAAAATATATAAAATTTCAAATTTTCAGCATAGCAAAAGAACAGTGGCCTAAGTGAAAATATAGTCTACAGGGAGGAAGGAAAAGCATGTCCACTATTCATCTGACCAGGAATTAGATACTAGAGAGAATAAAAATGTTAAAATGTTAAAAGAACATATAATTCTATTACTTCTTGGGCAAGTGAAAGAAGAGATAGTTCTCAAAAGGGCAAGCACAAAGTGCCAGTGCCCATTTGAAACATGTTCAGCATCATTAGCTACCAGGGAAATTTCAAATCAAGTCTACATTCATGTTTCATTTCACACCAAGCAGAATGGCTATCATTCCGTAAGTGCTGGTGAGAATACTGGTGTGTAGAGACTTTTATTTGGTGGTAGGGGCATTAATTAGTGCTGAGTGTCACTATGAATTTTCCTCACATAAGCTAATAATGGAGCTACCATATGACAAGCTGTACCACACATGTGTATATATCAGAAAGAACAAAGAGAACTTACAATAGAAACATCTGTATATTCATGTTTATTACATTAGCATTCACACTAGACAAAATATTTAATTAGCCTAAATGTATATCAAAAGGTGAAAGGATATTTAAAAGTTATGTACATTGTATATGTGTTTGTCAATACTATCAGCTATATCAGTTATAAGAAAAAATAAAATAGGAGAAAATACAAGTATACCTACAATATGTAGTAGAAGATATTCAGATATAAAGCAGAAATATTATATGATTTATATGAATATTGGTAGATATAAAAACATTATTCTAATGGAAATATCTGAAAAGATATATGGTATATGTTTTATATCATATTGCAATCCACAAATACAGATATAGATATGGCATAGATTTTGACCAGGTTCCTTTTTTTGGAAAAAGAGGACCAGGGTGAAGGGTTTGGGTTATGGAGGAGTAAATATATGAAAAGTACATTACAACACACATGGATGCAAATGCCACACTGAATCCATGTTATTTCAAAGACACCACACATTTTGATCACAGGATATTGGGGATTCAATTTGATACTAACCTGGAAGGTTCCCCTTTTTTGGTTACCTATCACAATGGGAAGGTATTTTTCATGATGCTAGGGCAGAATCCATGAAATACCTTATCCAACTGTGTACCCTGTGAGCTAAGACAGTGACTGGTTGAGAGAGCTATGCCCATTAGTACAATAGTGGCATAAATGTTACAGGAGTAACCAACAACATTTTAGTGGAACATCTGGCTTACTCCAAAAGAGGAAACTCGTGCCTTGTACTGCAAACATGGCCAAGAACCCATGACTTGGGAGGTTAGAGAAGCTATTTTGCCAAAGGGCCACAGTTTCAGAGACCCTTTAAAATACTTACATTTAAATGCTAGTGAAATACTTGACCATCTTCAAAGAAACTTCCTTATGCAGAATATGGTAGTTAATATAAAAATTCCCAGTTAATTGAATGGCAGAGCATAAGCAACTATGAGTGCTCACCCCTATATGGAATGTTAATATCACACCTCCTTCCCCAACCAAGACTCATGGCACATTGCAGAAGAAGGGGCAGAAAGACTGTAGAGCCAAAAGTTGGGGAAGATTGCTGAAAAACATCTTCTGAGTATGACAGGGCTATAGCACTCATGAACTCAGGGCAGCTGTGATTGTGAGAAAAGGAGTGTAGACAAGATCAAGCCAGTCAACACTCCAGCATAGAGAGGGAAGGGGCTCAAATTCCCCATCCCTAATTGAGGAGACCTGGCAGTTGATGGCCACTGAGGGAGAGTCAGTTTTCTTCAATGGTGTGGCCCACAGTAGATGGCTTATTCTTCAGTGACTATCACCCTATACCTATGCAAATATGGAAATTACTAATTGGACTAGTTGAATATCACCCTATACATGTGCAAATATGGAAAACACTAACTGGACAACAATAAAAAGACAAAGATGTGAAACAAGGTATGATATTAGGATGAAAATGTGGTAGGGAGGTCTAGGAAGAGTCAGAGGCAGGAAAAAGAGTGTGCATACGATCTAAATATGTAGTATTCATGTATGAAATTACCAAAGAGGAGACACAAAGTTTAAAAATTGCACTATCATAATTTAATATGAAGATATATTCTCCTTCACTATTGCACAACATATCAACTACAAAGAACAGTCATGTAGTATATATTATGAAATACTAGAGAATAATTTAGGATTTTTAAATGTAAAGAAATGATAATTAAAAGATGTTTAGGTCTGCTTATATTTAAACACCACACAATTTACACATGTATCCTACCAATGTAGGTGGTTCTTACTTTGTAATATTAGTTTAAAGAAATAAAAATGAGAAACAATAAATAATGGAAAAAATAAGACTTATATGATAAAAATTTAATGAACACAGAAAAATAATTTTATTTTTAGTACATATTTTATTTTAGTACATATGAAGTATTTTATTATATTAAAGAAAATTTAAAATTTCACATGATGTTATAACTTAAATTTTATACTTAAATAAATATTTATACACATAAATACAAATAACTGGATGAATCTGGAAGCTAATGCCTATACAATATACACAGTTGTGTATATAATACACAATATAGAATTGCTCATAACTGATGAAACATCCAGGAAGGTTGATAGAAGGATGTCAAAATGAGTGAGAGCATTGAGAGAGCAGAATTGGTGCAGTGCAGTGCACTGTCCTAGTCTAGGAGAGTCCTCTCCACTTTGGTTCAGGAATTATTCCTTCTCCTCAGTCGATCTTGCCAGCAGGTTGGCTGAGGAAGACAGGGCCCTCCTTACTTCTGCTCTGACCACCTCCCAGGCACAGGGACTGTGTTTCTTCTCCTTCAGGTAGACAGTGATCCTGTGGAAGTAGTTTCTCACAGCCACCAGGGAGTCTTCCTGGCTCAGGGGAGGTTCCTGCACCTCACCTTGCTCCATCAGACAGGCTTGCAGGTCTTTGAGCTGCTGGTGGAGGCCAGTGCAGAATGTATCTAGGAGACTTGACTCCCAAGCAGCAGATGAGTCCTTTGAGCTGAAGAGGATCAGGACCTGCTGGGTCAGCTCCTGCAGGACAGGGATGACTTGAGCCTTCTCCATCTGCTGAGCATCCACCTTCTCCAGAAGGAATGCAAAGTCCATTCTGTCCTTCAGACAGGAGAGAGGGGAGAGTCTCCTCATTTGTGCCAAGATTGTGGAGGCTCTCTTGTTCCTGAGGTGATGAGTCTGAGGCAGGTCACATCCCAGACAGCAGCTTGACCAGTAGTGCATCACCACCAAGAATGTCAGGAGAGCACAGAGCCTGGCCATTGTGAATGTTGCAGATGCTGCTGGTCCACTGGGCTCTGTGGTCCTGAACCTTCCCCTCTAGGTTCTCTGAAGACCATGTTGTGCACTTCTATCTTAAATAGAGAAAAACACTAGTTTCCATTTTCTGAATGCCCTCCCCTTATTTCCAATTCTCTTTTCACTTTCTTTCATTCGTTTTTCTGCGGGTGTCTGGGAATTTTTTTCAACTATTTTGGTTTTCATTTTGTGTCAATTTTTCCTGCTCTTCTCAACAAATCCATTTTAGAAGTTCTCTCTTAAATTAATTTTTGTTAACTTTGAAGGTACTGGTGTACTTCAAATGTATGAAATTTGCTCATCTAATACAAAGAATTAAAACAATTTCAGGCAAAAGGTATACTTAAAAGCTTAGAATTTATCTTACAGTTAAATTTGCAGACTGATTTTTATTTCCTTCATATATTACATAAGCTATAAGGTAATTCTTGTCACAAATTTATTTTTATAAATAATTAATTATAATACTGGTAATGATATAATTCAAATTCATTCAATGTTTATAAGTTAATAAATTATTCTTCACATTTATTTTTCATTTTCTTAATTCATTAACTCATATATAAATAAAGTTTGTCTTTTCTGATTACTAGCTAGTTATAAAAGATTATGTAATTTTTTTGTGGTTGCATATTTCTAATGTTTAAAAAATTTAAGTAGAATTCAACTATGATTTATATAGTATTCACATTTAGTCCCTTAAACCTAATGGACAGGGATGACGATGTAGTTCAGGTAATAGAGTTCTTTTCTAGCATACATGGAGCACTGTCTTTGGTTTTCAGTGCATCACACTGGATATAGAGATACACATACGACATCCATCACTCAGGAGATAGAGGCATGATGATCAGAATTGGGGTAAATCCTCAAGTATACAGTGAGTTTTTAAACTTACTAGAGTACATTTGACTGCCTCGAGGCATAGGCTGGAGACATGATTAAGCGGTTAAGACCACATACTGCTCTTGCAAAGGATCTGAGTTTAGTTCCCCGCACCCACATTAGTCAGCTCACAACTGACTTTAACTTCATGTCAAAGCGTCAACTTACATGTGCACACACATATACAGATACACGTGTGTATACCAGATGTAAACAAAAATAAAGATTTAAAAATACTACCTCATCTTCAGATGCTTCATGGCTCAAACATCAGCCAAACCACCCTGCTGACCATGGAAAGCCCATATGTCACCTCATGACAAATGAGGAGACCAAAGAATCAAGGAGAAGAAGTTTTTAAAGTCTCTGCTCACCACACATTCTTTAACACTTTTTCATCTTCTTTGATCAGTGTTTCTCTTGTGACACATAAGTAAACCAACAAGAGAAATAGGTAGCAAGAAATAAGATTTTGTACCTAGGGTGGTGACCTGCCTGTAATCTCCGTACTTAAGAAGTGGGATACTTGGCGTGCTGATCAGGAGCACAAGGCTGGCTTTTGACACAGTTAGTTTGGGGTTGTAAGAATATATTCGGAAAGATATTTTAAGGAGGAGAAGAAAAATAGAAGGAGTAAAGTAGAGGAAGAAGGATGGAAAAAGATGAGAAGGAGAGGGGGGACGGTGAGGAAGATAGGAAAAGAGGGAGGGGCAGATCTCTCAGAGGGAGGGTGGAGGAACAAGGGGAGGACTGAAAGGAAGAGTGATTCTGTTTGATGAGGTACACCTTTTGACATGTCAAATCGTTATATTACCTAAGGTGTTCACACACACACACACACACACACACACACACACACACACACACACACACCATATAATTTTTGTGCCATCAGGAATGATATCATGAGCATGGAATTCATAAAATAGCATCAGATTGATTCTTTCCGTGTGTTTGAATTGCAGTTAAACTTTTGCAAGGAAATGTGACAGGTTTTTAAGCAACCCACTTCTTATTAAGTGAGAATTTCTTTCCTATATTCGAGACTGTATCGGTATCCAGGAGTGCCAGAGAAGCAACTTTTAGCACTGGCTTTATTTGTTGATGTTTTCCCTAGGACCTCCATGTGCCTGGTTTTTGTTGTTTTGTTTCGTTTTGTTTTGTTTTGTTTTGTTTTGAGACAGGGTTTCCCTGTGTAGCTTTGGGACTCACTCCGTAGACCAGGCTGTCCTCGGACTCACAGAGATCCCCCTGGCTCTGCTTCCCAAGTGCTAGGATTAAAGGCATGCACCACCACTGCCCGGCTAATTTGCTGGTTTTTTTATTTCTGCATTTTCAATAATTAGTGTGGGAATATCTGTAGAGGATCAGCTCTTCAATAACAGCCTTCTATTGTGACTGTGTCACCCTTAGGTCCAAACCTAGTACTGGAAAAGTTTATGTCTGACAGAGGAATTCATGAATGACAAAATATTTTGGTTCACAAGACCCATATTGTCTAGGACTATAAAGAATATCCCTCATATTTTCAGTTTCTCTTCATGAACATCAACACTGCATAATGAGCTTGCCCTCAGATCAGTGTTTTTGGCTTCCATGAGGTGGTTATAGCTCTTGGGATTCCAATTGTGAGGGCAGCTTGAGTTTTAGCATCTGCCTAGAGCTACGTATTACCTAGCAGAATCACCTCATTCCTACTCTGACATCTATGTTTTTATAGTGAGAAAATACCTAGCCCAGTGTTTTGTTAAGAGCTATGTTTGTAAACATATGCTCTCCCTGTTGGACACAGCTCAGCACAATGTTCTTCAGGGACAATAGTCTTATTCCTCAATCATGCAATTTTCTTGCCATTGTCAAGCATAGGCCAAGAGCTTGTAATACCTGTGTGAACCCAAATTGTTGTGTCATGAATTTAAAGGACATATCCTATTTTGAGTATCATCAAAACTAATAAAAATGAAAGAAATGTACCCATGTAGTAAATAGGCTTGTACAAGAAAAGTAGAAAACATTGTTGAAAATCAAAGAAGATTCAAGAAAATGGAAACGCATCTAACATTATGAGTTGGAAGACCTAATATTGGAAGAATGTTCATACTATCCAACGCAACCTGTAGATACCATGAACCCCTCATTTCTAAACCATTTGGTGCATAGTTAGAACACAGTATTCTTAAATTTATACAGATTCTGAAAGAATCAGAGTAGCCAAATTAGTCTTGAGGTAGAAAATCTAGAAACTTCATCTTTCATAATTTCTAAACACACTACAAAGCTATAGTCACTAATGCAATATGTATTGACATGTAGTCAGACATTGGCCAGTGGATCACAATAGGAAGCTCAGAAAGGTGCTATAGTAATTACTTGCATTGTTGCTGTGGAGCTGAAAAAGCCTCTTTAAAAGTATGGGGTTGTATTTGCAAATTTTTTAAATAATAAATTTATATTAAAGAGAAAGTATTTATTTTGGCTTATAGATTGAGTCTGTCGTGATGTGAGAGTCATAGTGACAGGAACTTGAGACAGTCACATTACATCTAGAGTCAAGATACAGAGGATGGATTAATATGCTCAGTGTGATTCCTGATTTTGATTCAGTGTATGTACCAACCCATGGATGGTCTGCTTGTATTTAGAATGTGTCTTCCCATATCAATTAGCCTGATTTATGTAATTCCTCATAGACATACCTGGCTGCCTGTCTATTCACAACTTGAGATCCTGCCAACTTTGCTAAGAATATTAACCACTACAAGTCCACTCCTTGTCAACTCAGGAACAAAATATATCACCTTTAAGCCATAACATTCCCATTCCCTCAAAGGCTATGACCACCTCATAATGCAAAATGCATTCAGTCCAGTATCAAAAGTCCCCATAGTTTGTGTCTTAGTTAGGGTTTCTATTGCTGTAAAGAGACACCATGACCATGGCAACTCTTGTAAAGGAAAACATTTAATTGGGTCAAACTTACAGTTTCAGAGGTTTGTACCATTACCATGGTGGGTGACATGCAGGCAGACACGGTGCTGGAGAAGGAGTTGAGAGTTGACTTGCAGGCAGCAGCAGAGTCTGTACCAACATTGGGCATAGCTTGAGCATAGACCTCAAAGGCCACCCCACAGTGACACACTTCATTCAATATGGCCACACCAATTCCAAAAAGGCCACACCTCCTAATTGTGCCACTCTCTATGGGGACCATTTTCTTTCAATCCACTGCATTCCACTCCATGGCCCGCAAAGACTTGTAGCCATATCATAATGCAAAAGTGTGTTCAGTTCAATTTCAAAAGTCCCATAGTCTATAACAGCCTCAAACTTATTTAAAAGTCTAAAGTTCAAAGTTTCTTCAGAGATTCATGTAATCTCTTAACTGAATCTGCTATAAAATCAAAATAAAAAAGCCGATCACATAGTTCCAACTTATAATGCCATAGGATATACATCACCATTTCAAACTGGAGAAAAAGGAAGATTGTGAGGAAATACTGGACCAAAGCAAGACCAAAAACCAGCTGGGCAGACTCCAAACTCTGCATCTCCATGTCTAATATCAAAATGCCCTTCAGATCTCCAATTCCATTCAGCTTTGTTGATTGCAGCACACTTCTTTTCTTGGGCTGACTCCACTGTTAGCAGCTCTCCTCAGCAGGTATCCTGTAGCAGGCTTTTTTTGACCACCAGCCCCCAAGTCATGACACAGAGATTTACTATTAATTATGAAAGCTTGGCTTTAGCTTAGGCTTATTTTTAACTAGGTCTTATAACTTAAATTAACCCATTTCTAGTAATCTACATACTGTCACAGGGCTCATGGCTTTTACACCTTGTAACATGTTTAGAGGTTTTTTTCTGTCTGGATCTGTCTTTATTGAGCATCTGCAGTGTTCTCTGATCATGTGAGACAAATCTTAAACTGCCATGTCAGCTGCCATGTGGCTCAGCTTAGTGTATGGTGCTGGTGACTAGCTCCAGCTCACAGGCAATCGCTGGCAGCCATGCCTCTATATGCTGCTGAGCACCTGCACACTGAGAGGCTACAGAACTAGGGAGTTACATTCAACTTCTTGTCCAGAAATTTTCTTAGCTTTCTCAGGCCCTATGTTTGGATATTTGAGCACCCATGTTGTATGCTATATGTAGACAGATTTTCCTTTAAGCTGCCCTGCCAGCTCACAAAAAAATGACATAGAGACTTATTATTAATTATGAAAGCTTGGACTATAGCTTAGGCATGTTCCACTAGCAATTTTAACTTAACCCATTTCTATTAATCTATGTTTTGTCTTATGGCTTTTTACCTCTCTTCCATCATGCACCTCTTGTTTCCTCTCCATGTCCCTGGCATCTCTTCTGTGCCTAGATTCCTCTCCTCTTCCTCTCTGTCTCTCTGCTCGGAAGTCCCACCTAACCTCTTCTTGCCTAGCTATTGGCCATTTAGCTCTTTATTAAACCAATTACAGTGACACATCTTCGCATAGTATAAAGGAATATTCCACAACAATATCCCATGGCTGTGGCATCTCCAATATCTTGGGGTCTCCAAGGAAATCCAGGCGTCACCTTCACAGCTTCACACAATGGCCTGTCTAGGACTCCATGCAAGGACACCCCTGACATGTGCCTGACATCAGTGGTTTTCCTTAGTCTTGAGGAAGACTCTATAACCCTTTCCTTGTATCCTTAACTCTAAAGCCAGAACCACATGGCCAAACCTGCCATGTTTTGCTGCTTGCTAGGGCTGGAACATGGCCCCATCATTCAATTTTCTGTTTTCCATGGTTTCCTTCATTGTGTAAGCTTGGCTGACCTGAAATTCAACCTGTAGACCAGGCTGGCCTCAAACCCAGAGATCTACCAGCCTCTATCTCTGGCATGCTGGGATTAAAGGCATGCACCACCATACCCAGATCTAAGCTTTTTTTTTTAAATTCCTCTTCACAAGTTGGAAACTTAGCTGAGTGGGATCTTGTCCTAAGGTCAGTACTCCCTTTATTCCACTTCTTAATCTATTTATCTCCTTAAACACAGGACTTAACTCCATTCTACTTCCTAGTGGCCCTTTTCTCCTCAAATTGTACATTTTGTATTTTTCCTTTCTAATTTTGCCCCTTTTCATTATAAATCTTCATTAGACCACTAATAACCACATGACAGAGTCTATATACTATGCTGTTTTGAGATTTCTTCTGCCAACAGAATTAATACAAATCTCTTCACTTTAGCCTTAAACAGACTCTTCAGACAAGGGCAAAAAGTAATCACATTTTTCACCAAACTTTCACAAGAATGATCTCTAGGCAACATACTAAAAATCTTCTTCTCTGAAATTGCTTGAGCCAAGCTCCCACAGTTCAAATCACTCTCAGCACTGTCTTTCTGTTTCTATCAGTTCCTGGATGAAGCCTCTCTGATGACAACTGGGCTAGGCACCAATTTGATCGCAGGAGATGGCCACATCAGGCTAAGTATCTGTTATTGCTAGGAGTTTAAGCTGGGGTGTTCCTTGTAGATTCCTCCACCAGATTTTTACCTGACCCCCAAATGCCTCACCTTTCCAGTAGCCTCTCTCAGTACACCCCTCTCCTCACCCCCAACCTGAACGCTCAAGTTCCCATCCCAACCTGCCCTCAGTCCACTCATGAGAGCTCTTCTATTTTCCCTTCCCAAGGAGATCTGAGTGTACCCTCATGAACCCTACTTGTTACCTAGCCTCTCTGGGGCTGTGGATTGTAGCATGGTTATTCTTTATTTTATAGCTAATATCCACTTATGAGTGAATACATACCATGTTTATTCTCATCACCTTACTCAGGATGATTTTTTTCTAGTTCCATCCATTTGTCTGCAAATTTTCTGGTGTATTTGTTATTAACAACTGAATAATACTCCATTGTGTAAATGCACCACATTTTCCTTATCCAGTCCTTGGTTGAAGGACATTTAAGTTGTTTCCAGGTACTGGCTATTACAAATAAAGATGCTATGAACATAGTTGAGCAAGTGTCCTTGTGGTATGAATGAGCATCCTTGGATATATGTCCAAAAGTGGTTATAGCTGGGTCTTGTGGTAGGTTGATTCCCAGTTTTCTGAGAAACTGCCACACTGACTTCCAAAGTGGCTATACAAGTTTTTACTCCCACCAGCAATAGAGGAGTGTTCTCCTTGCTCCATATCCTCTCCAGCATGAGCTGATGCTTATGTTTTTGATCTTAGCTATTCTGACAGATGTTGTTGGTTATTTTTGCTCTTTTTTGAGGGGCTCTACCACCCACCTCCCAAATAAATCACACACAGAAGCTTATTCTTACTTATGAATGCACAGCCTTAGTTTGGCTTAGTTTCTTGCCAGTTTTCCTTAACTTAAATTATCCCATACACCTTTTGCCTCTGTGCTTTTCCTGTTCTCTTTGGCAAATCTTACTTTTACTCTGTGGCTTGCTGTGTAGCAGCGTGGCTGACCCCTGATGTTCTTCTCCTCTGGCTCCTCCCTCTCCTTCCTCCCAGATTTCTCCTTCCATATATTCTCTTTGCCTGCCAGCCCTGCCTATCATTTCTCCTGCCTTGCTATTGGCCATTCAGTTCTTTATTAGACCATTAGGTGTTTTAGACAGGCATGGTAGCACAGCTTCACAGAGTTAAACAAATGCAACATAAGCAAAGGCAAAACACCTTAAAATAATATTCCCCAATAGACAGGTATAAAATGAAATCTCAGCCATTTTGATTTGCATTCCCTTGATGGCCAAGGATGTTGAACATCCTTCTCAGCTATTTGAGAGTCTTCTGTTTCTAATTCTCTGTTTAGATCCTCCATATACCATTTTTAAACTGGATTATTTGGTTTGTTGATATATAGTTTCTTGAGTTCTTTATATATTTTGGAAATCAGTCCTCTGTAGTATGTGGGGTTGATGTCTCCCCCACATCTTGTTCCATTCTATAAGTTGCCATTTTGTCTTTTGATGGTATCCTTTGACTTACAAGAACTTCTCAATTTCATGAGATCCCATTTATTAACTGTTGATCTTACTGCCTATGCTATCAGTGTTCTGTTCAGGAAGTTGTCTCTTGTGCCAATGTGTTCGAGATTATTTCCCATTTTCTCTTCTATCAGGTTCAGTGTATCTGGATTTATATTGAGGTCTTTGATCCACTTGGACTTGAGTTTTGTACAAGGTGATAAATATGGATCAATTTATATTCTTCTACATGCCAACATCCAGTTAGCCCAGCACCATTTGTTGAAGATGCTTTCTTTTTTCCATTGTATAATTTTGGCTTCTTTGTCAAATATTGGCTGTCCATAGGTGTCTTGATTTACATCTGGGTCTTCAATTCAATTCCATTGATCTGCCTGTATGTTTTTATGCCAATACCCTGTGGTTTTTATTACTATAGCTCTGTAGTAGAGCTTGAAATTAGGGATTGATTATCTCCAGAAATTCTTTGATTGTACAGAATTGTTTTAGCAATCCTGGATTTTTTGTCCTTCCATATGAAGGTGAGTATTGTTCTTTCAAGATCTGTAAATAATTGTGTTGGAATTTTGATGGGGATTATGTACATTGCTTTTGGTAGGATGGCCATTTTTACTATGCTAATCCTACCAATCCATGAGCATGGGAGATCTTTCCATTTTATGATATCTTTTTCAATTTCTTTCTTCAATTTCTTTCTTTCAATTTCTTTCTGAGGTTCTTGTCATACAGGTCTTTCACTTGCTTGGATAGAGTAACACCAAGATATTTTATATTATTTGAGGCTATTATAAAGGGTGTTGATTCTTTGATTTAGACTTATTTCTCAGTCTATTTATTATTTGTATATAGGAATACTTCTGACTTTTTTTTAGTTATTCTTGTATTCAGCCACTTGACTAAAGGTGTTTACCAGCTGTAGGAGTTCCCTGGTGTATACTATTATATCATATGTGAATAATGATACTTTGACTTCTTCCTTTCCAATTTTTATCCCCTTGATTTCCTTTAGTTGTCTTATTTTGTTAGCTATAACTTCAAGAACTATGTTGAATAGGTATGGAGAGAGTGGACAGCCTTGTCTTGTTCCTGATTTTAGTGGAATTGCTTTGAGTTTCTCTCCATTTAATTTGATGTTGGCAATTAGCTTGTTGTATATTGCTTTTTATTATGTTTAGGTATGTCCCTTGCATCCCTGATCTCTCCAAGACTTTTATCATGAAAGGGTATAGGATTATGTGAAAGGCTTCTTCAGCATCTAATAGATGAGATGATCATGTTTTGTTTTGTTTTGTTTTGTTTTGTTTTGTTTTGTTTTGTTTTGTTTCTATTCGCTTGTTTATGTGGTGGATTACATTGACAGATTTTTCATATGCTGAACTATCCCTCATCTCTGGGATGAAACCTACTTGGTCATGGTGGATTGTGGTGATATATTGTGTACCCTAATAAACTTTCCTGAGGATCAGAGAAGCAGGGCAGCTGGCCCTTAGTTCTTACCTCTATGAAATCCTCAGCCTAAAGGGAGTTCCTGTTTCCTCATGCCTTGTATACCTTTCTCTGCCCTGCCATATTACTTCCTGGGATTAAAGGAGTGTGTGCTTCCCAATCAAAGGCATGAGATCTCAAGTGTTAGGGTTAAAGGTGTGTGCCACCACTGCCTGACTCTGTTTCTAATATAGTGGCTGCCTCTGTCCTCTGATCCTCAGGCAAGTTTATTAGGGCACACAATATATCACCACAGTGGATGATCTCTTTGATTAAATTTGCCAGTATTTTATTTGGCATTTTTACATTAATGTTCATAAGTGAAATTGGTCTGCAATTCTCTTTCTTTGTTGAGTCTTTGTGTAGTTTGGGTATCAGAATGACTGTGGTCTCATAGAAAGAATTTGTCAATGTTCCTTCTGTTTCTATTTTGTGGAAGAATTGAAGAGTATTGGCATTAGCTCTTCTTTGAAAGTCTAGTAGAATTTTGTGTTAATCTCATCTGCCTTGGGCTCTTTTTGGTTGGGAGATTTTAATGACTGCTTCTATTTCCTTAGGGGTTATCAGTCTATTTAAATTGCTTATCTGATCTTGATTTAACTTTGGTAAGAGATATCTATCAAGAAATTTGTCCATTTCTCTTAGATTTTCCAATTTTATAGAGTACAGAAGTATGACCTAATGATTCTGTTATTTCCTCGGAGTCGGTTGTTATGTCCCCTTTTTCATTTCTGAATTTTAATAGAAAGCAAAGGTAGCATGATTCCAATGATGGAGCTCAAAATAAACATAAGTTGATTGTGATAAAGAATTTGAAGAAAGCCATTTCCCCTTTGTGTGGGGGGAATGGTGCAATATAAGTTACCTGCATTTTGTCCTGTCAAATTGGGAACTAAGGAATGCAGTACAGCCCAGGAAAGATGATTAAAGAGATGTACAAAAAAGTTAAAAGCGGGGTTGGGCTCGCAGAAGAGGAATCCTTGCCTGGCCCAGGGGGCTGTCTGCAGCTTTGCTGAGTCCAATCTTCCCAGAGTCAAGGGAGAGGCAATAGCCATTTTGATAGGACTGGTGCCTAATAAAGGGTGCTGTGTGAGAGCATATGCACTCTTAGATGCTCCTCTAGTGGATAAGTGATCTTAGCAAACACTCTGTTGGATGTCCTGTGTGACAAGAGACAGAGCAAGCAATGGTATCAAGGAACATCCTGCACCTTGTTAGAAGAAATCCAATGTGAAGGAGACTCTGTTCTCTGCACTTGGGAAACAGGCCTCACTTCACATTGTGAGTACTCTCATGTTTTATATTCTCAAACAGCTAACAGTTCCCAGTCACTAAGTCCCCAAAGACAGGAGGCAGTGAAACAACCTGGAAAGTCATGATTGGCCCCCAGAAAACTCAACACTTGGTCCTCATTCCTGCCTTGCCCTCTGGAATTTTTCAGACTGATAGAAACACAGCTGATTCTAGATCAGTCCTTTCCACTAGTGTTCTGCCTCAGCACTGCTGGAGACTTTCTCTTCACTGTAATTCCGATGGTTCTAAACAGCAGAATCTCTTTGCTTTCTCACATCTAATTCTTGAAGTAAATATCCCAAACTGACACATTCCTAATTTGCATATGCAAAAGCAATAAATCTTACCATTACCATATTTTTTGGTTTATAAAATGTGGGTGATTTTGATTTCAATGAGGCATAAGAAGTTATTAATTACATGAGTTAAGTCAAACAAAATGTCAAGTAAATAACATGAAAAAGTTATTAAATTTCTTTTACTTTTATTGATTCTTTGTGGATTTCACATCATGTACTCTGATCCCTCCCACTTAACTCCCTTTCTCATATCTACCCTCTGCCCTACCTATCGACCTCCCCTCCTCACCAAACAAAACCAAATTTAAAAGAAAAAACAAAACAAAAACAGAAAAGAAGAATCTTGTCCTGGAAGCTGTAGCATGGCCCAGTGAGTCACACAGTGAGTCACACACACTTTAGTCTGTTTATCTCTACTTGCAAATGTTTATTGCCAGGTCAGTGGTCTGGCTCAAGGCCTCTGGTTTCTGCTACACCAGCCTCTGCTACACCACCCATGATGGGCTCTCACTAGGGTTCCTCTTGGAAAACTCCCTGTTGTCCTGGGTCATGGAGATCCTGATGTTTTGGATCTGTAGGATTTTTTTCCCTTTCATATGCTCCAACAGTTCATAGATTCGGTGGATGCTGGGGTAGGCCAACTCATAACCCTGGTTCTGGGCCTGGGTGGGAGCTGGGTCGGTCAGTTCCCTGGCTTTCCCTCCCGTCACAACCAGATGAGCTCTGCCTCAGCTTCCTCACCCAATGCAGCCTACAGCAAGGAGCAAGACCAGTTCTCCAGCTCTTAGGGGCCCTCAGATCCAGATTCCCCCACTCCCCACATCGACCAGGGCAAACTCCACTATTTTGCCCAAGGAAGGTACAGGGCCCTTCCTCCAGATTGCTGTAAGGGGTATGGGGAAAGGGGTTCAGCTCTCCTGCTCTCATGCCCTCAGGACTGGATCACCTGGGACCCCCACAACAGTGTCAGCTTAGTGAGCTGCCTAGGCAGGATACAGGGCCTGCTCTCCTGTGTGCTGTGGCTCCTGTAGGGCAGGGCTAGTTCTCTCACTCTTGTGACCCCAAGGCCAGCTCTCTTGCCTGCCACAGGTAGCAAGGGGTGGTGGGGAAGTCATCTTTCCCTCACCCATGCCACCACATGACAGATGAGGGGGGCAGAGTCAGCTCTGTTGCTCTCAGGCTCCTCTCAGGGCTGGCTCACCTGTGTCACTGACAACAGGGTCAGCTCTAGTGTGCTGCCCAGTTAGTACAAAGTTTAATGAAATGTGAACATCAACTTTTTATTACACGAAATCATATAAATCTTAGAAATACATGAAAATTAATATAAATAAATAGATGACAGGTAGATGAATAAGTAAATACCAGATCAGTCATCTCTGAGAGACTGATCTCCCTGATTAAGAATATATTTCTCATATATATATATATATGTTTAACATTATTAAAGTATTTCCTAAATTTATATAAATCAAATATGACCAAAGTATAAATAGGAGCCACTTGGAATAGCACAGGTAGATGTCTAAGTCTGAAGTGTCAGAGCACCCAAGAAGAATGGTTTCCAGAGGACCCCAGGTCCATCTTTGCAACGCTCTTCTTCCAGAGAAGGAAATCAGGACAGTGAGTTCCACCCCGAACAATCTCCAAGGCACAGTCACTGTATTTCTTCTTTCAGGTAGAGATGGATTTCCCTAAAATATCTCAAAGGCATTTTTAAGTCAGACCTTCCTTCCCCCTTCCATCACCTCCCCAGCCAGGTCTTCCAGTTGCTGAAGGAATTCAGCATGGAGTTTGTCCAGGAGGGCTGCTGTCAGAGGAGTTGAGTTCTCTGTGGGGAAGAATTGGAGGATGGGATCTGCCAGAGTCTCAGCTGGAGGAAAGACATGGTCTGGACCCTCTGGAACTGGATGGCATCTGCCATCTTCCTTGGGAACTGGAAGTCCCTTCTGTCACTCCTGCAAGAGGAAGAGGAGACTTCTCAGTTGGCCCAGGAGCACAAAGGTCTTCCTGCTAAGCTTAGGGGAGCTCTGAGGCTGCTCACAGCCCAGAGAGCCAACAGGGCACAGCTGCACATCACCAGGGAGGCCAGGAGGGGGAGCAGGAGGGCTGTGGGGAAATGAGGGTGCTCCTGGCCTGGCTGAGCTGAGGCTGGGTGAATCTTAGACTCTGGTTTCTGTGGGGACAGCCTATACATGCATGGCTTTTATACAGCAGACACAATTCTCACTTCTGAACATTTCTCTACAGTTTACTTCCGTATTTTTATTTGCATGTCCTCCATGTGACCTGAGAGCACAAGCCTAAAATAATCATTTTGCAATGAAAGTGAATGTTCCCAGTAAACTAGATATTCCACTCCAAACGGGAATCATCATTCCAATGATAGTTTGGTCTGTATTCAGAAGTTTGTATATGTATGTAACCATGCATTTACATACACATCTGCAAATATATAGTTTTTTGCCTATTTAAATATTGGTCTGATGTAGGTACGGGCTTTTAGCCACAGTCTGCACCTCCATTTTCCACCCTCCCTTTACATGCAGAGTGATGCCCCTTCCACTCTGTGGGTTTCTGCAGCTATTCAGTGACTTGCTGAACCGTTCATGTCAAAGACATTTTTAGCATCAGGAGCAGAGGGTAGCTGTGTTTTATTTTGAAGGTGACTCATTACTTCTGAAAGAACTTTTCTGACGATACTAATCCTATGGTAATGCTGCTTTCCCCTCACCATGTGACTCACACAGAGTCTGTCCCATCTACTAACACCTTCTGATGTACAGTGACAAAGGTCCTCAGCGTCCCTCCTCCCACCTCTCACCCAGAGAGCACAAACACTGTCCTATGACTTCAGAACTCTTGCACTAGAGGTACTGTTCACTTAGATTCCCCAGTATGCTGAAGCCTAGAGGATTTTTATCTGTGTAAAATGCCTCTGTTTTCAATAGTGACCCATGTCCCTGGGTATTGAAGTGTCAGGAATCCTCAGAAGTTAACAACAAGGTGGGTTTTGCTACTGCTGAAAAAAATGTCCAATTTGTCATAAGTCTATTTTTATTAAACAAGTAATTATTTGTCAATCTTCTTCTTAAATACTGACTACTTACTATGTTTGACAGTAGTTTAATGATAGTCACATTCACTAGCAGCTGGTTATTCAGGAATTAGTATCCTACACATGTTCATGCAGGCAGTCTGATGTATTACCCATACCCCATGCCTCCTGTCAAAGCCCCAACATCACCACCACCACCTCTTACTCTGCCCCTGTGCAGCCTAAACATCCTGGCCAGTCTGCCTGTGCTTCATCTGGGAAAACTATGTGCTCTTAACCTTTCTCATGTTTTCAAAAAACGTGATCGTGGCTTGATGGTGGACACTGGCTGACTTACCCTTTAGTTACATTCTATTTCATAGTGAGGTAATGAAAACACTGGGAACTAAAAGAAAGAATAAAGAGTAGCACCATTTTTTTATCTTCACTTTTTACTTATTTTTTCCACTTTTCAAAGAGCTAAACTCCGTAGTGGTTTTGTGGCCTAAAAAAGCATGTTGAAACTTCAGTTGCCATAAAGCTAAAGGAAGTGACCTTTGCTTGTGAAAGAGTGAAATCTAAGCTGGGGAAACCATGGAGCAGAGCTGGGTAGCTCAGGACAAGGCAAGATGATGTTAAAGTCCACAACAGCAGGTGAGGGGAAGCATCTGGCAGAGATTAAAAGGAGAGCCACTCCCATGCCAATCAACTGACGTGCCTCTGTAAGACCAGACACTTGTATTTTCGAATAGCTTTGAGGAGGAAAAGGAGGAGTCAGACCAGCTAACTCACAGAAGCCTGGAACTTGACCCCACTCACTGCAACACTAACCTCCTCTGGCAGGATTGTATGTTAATATTCCTTCGAGGCATCTATTTCCCGAAATCTAGAGGATAAAAGAAAGGGAATTAGATGATCCTTAAACTTTTGTCATTAATTTTGATAACAATTATGATGACATTAAAATTAAGTAATGCTAATTATGGAACTTACATTGCTGTGAGGTCTTTGAGAATATTCACTCATATACTTACCTAGCAGGAGAGATACCATGATTGGGAGAATATTCACTCAGCCCTCTCTGTAAAACTGTTTGAATGATATTCATCTACAGAACATTTTAGAGACAAAATTAATCTTCAAAGTTAGAACACAGATCTAAGGTTGAGTTGCGATATGGTTCGTCTGCAATAGTCCTTAAAATAAATGGAGACTGGAGGTGCACACGAGAATTCAGAGCTCAGGAAAATCCATAGCACGAAATTGGTAGAGCAGAGGAGGAGGTTGGGATAACAACAGGCTAAATGGGTTTTCTTTGTTTGTAAGAAATAAGACAAAATACTTCCTTTTGTTTGCTTTAATTTATGTGTATGTGTGCGTCTGTCCACATACATGTGCCAAGTGTGGTTGCATTTATCTTTGTTTACAACTGGCATCAAAATAGATGATGTTTCCACCACCACCCCATATTTTTTGTCTATGTATTGTTTCTCCAGTTTTACAGGCAGCCATCCTTTTTTACAGACATTTAACAATGGATGAGAACTGATCTAACTAGGTAAAATCCATAAATTAACCTTTACAAAAGACTTTGCTGCCAATAGCAACTGAGATTTTACAATCTTTGCATTGTGTTTGTTCTGCTGGGAAGGCCATGAGCCACTTCTTGCTAAATGTACTCAAAGGTTCCTGTGACCCTAGGTGTATGCACACAGGATTTGCACAGCACTTGTATTTTTAAAGAAACGGAATTGTGCATATTATCTAAGAGTTTCCCTGGGCTGCCTGGGCTCCATGAGTAAAATTTCTCTATATTGTGATGACCTGTTGTGTTTTAGCATGTTTGCAAAGGGTGCTAGAATAACCTCTATAGTTCCTTTCAAACAGTCCACAGGCTGCTGTGGTCGGAGTCACCCCTGCTGGGGACACTGGCTGTTGACGCCTTCTCCCTGGAATGGCACTGTGCTCTCTGAAGCCTCTTCAGTCATCTCCTTTTAAAATTGAAAATGTTTAAATGGTTGACTCCACATAGTCCAATGACATTGCTGCAGCCCTTAGAATGTTCTAGAAGTGTTTTAAGACACTCTTTTTCCTTCCACAGTCTATAGTTTTCTGAGCAAATGAACTTCCTGTGCCCTCTCCATCTTCTGGTGGAGTCAGGATGCAGAAGCACCTAAACAGGGGGAAGGACGGGCTCCTGCATCCGTAACTGTTTCTTTGGGGGTTGACCTGTATGTTTAAGGCTCTTTATTTAAATGTGTTCTGTATCTTATTGGACATTAGTGGCTCTTGAACACTGCAACTCTGGGATCAGGAGACTGCAAAATTCAAGTCATGGTCATAGTCATACTCTTGGTCCTGAGGCTCTAAATGGTAGTTAGCTCTATCTGACCCTGCATGTTGATCTTTCCCTAAGGACTCTGTGTTCATCAAGTCACTGCACCCCGCCATCCTGTGCCCCTTGTTATGTGAACTAGGCACTTCACAGCAGAACTACAGGAAAAGAGTAAAGTCTGGCTCTACTGAGGGATGCCAGTGATCAGGCAGGCCAATACTCTTCCAACTCATCCCACCCATATCCAGCCCACCTTCTCAGTTCTATAATTTTGAGGATATATAACAAGTCAACAGTGTTGCCTTATGGAACAGAATATAGCTATGAAGATGTGCAGGGCCATGTGGCAGTATGGAGACATTCAAACTTTTGGGGGTAATTATTCATATTGAAAGAATGAGTTGATAATATGAGCAACAACGAAAATAGCAGTGGTCAGAGTGGAAGGAAGTTATGTAATCACAAAGTCAGCCATGCTTACATGACCAACAACCCTCAGAAAAAAAAAAAAATCATTAGCAATGTCTAAGGAAATCTGGAAGAAAAAGACCTATGGGTATGGGAAGAGTTATAGTTGGTCAGGAAGGAAAGGACCATGTGTGTTGTTGCATATTATTTACAAAGAGATAGCCATGATGGCATGCCAATTTTAAAGCTCTAAGAAAGGGTTTTCAGTGTTGTCTCTGCAAAACAAAAAGAAACAGTGTTTGAGGAGATTCATGTTTAAACTGTATAAAACTTTACAGCATGTGCACATGTATGAATTGTCACACAGTACTGCATAAAAATGGACAATTTGCATCCTTTAAGGCATCAACTAAAATGAAATTCAGTTAAAAACACATCCATCTCTGTCACCCTGAGCCCTGACATTTACAAGTGGTGGAAAGAGAGAAGGCCAGAAACCAAGTCCTCACCATGTAAACCATAGCACTGACCCACTAGCAGGGCTGGAGCAATACACAAGCTGTTCTCTGACCACAGGCAGAGATCAGGCTGGTCCCAACGGAAATGAAAGCGCCCGTCCTCCTCAGCAGTCACATTAACTCCTTAGTTACAAGGTGCTGCACATCACCTTGGTGCCTGAGAGTTCTGCACAGCCTACAGATGTCAGCAGGCTATCCTAATCTCTAATGCTGCTTTACCTACATCTCTGTTTTCCCTAAGGACCTAGTGAGATTGGCACTGATGCAAGCTCATTCTTTCAAAGTGGTAAAATGCTCCGTGGATTATAAGGTCAAGAGAAGGGAACTTCTACAAAGCAGGGATGAAAACAACCTCTATTTAGCACCTTGCAATGCACAGCGAACAGGAGGCTTGCCTTGTAATGTCACATCCCAATGGGCAGGTCCTCCCTCCCCACCTGAGACCTGCAGAACCCAGAGGGATTAATACATCAAGAGCTGTTGTCCTCTGAGTGTGCTGGTGGTAAATGGCACATTCTGAATGTTTTGTTCCCACAATGCTATCCATTTCCAAAAAAGAACATGCTTGCCTGAGTAGGGAGTGTTTGTACAAGATACATAAGCCAAGCAAATGGGTCCATTCTGCTGCAGCAATAAACTCATTGCACAGGAGAGGTTATTAGCTCTGAGACAGATGGAATTCTACAGAAACAGTAGACAGGCCTCCTCTCTCCTGGCAGGTAGTGGAGCATGTCTCTGGTTTTACTGTCTAAGCGAAAGCATAAAATGGTCCAGCCTCTGATTTCCTTTTAACTACAGCTATAGTTATATCATCTCAACAGATACAGAGATACAGTCAGTCATTTTAAAAAGTATTCTACATTAGGGCTGGAGAGATAGCTCAGCAGTTATGAGCACTGGCTGCTCCTCCAGAGGAGCAGAGTTTGATTCCCAGCATCCATATGGAGGCTCACAACCATCTGTAACCTGACGCTCTCTTCTGGTACCCTCAGGCACTGCATGCACATGATGCATAGACATACATGCAGGCAAAACACCCATACACATAAAATACAAATTAATGGTTTTAAATTTATTCATCTTAAAGAAAAGGAAAAATAATTCCTCCTTTAGGAATTTCTAAGAAATGGAAAGTTCCACTCATCTTCTGCTTTTAATTTGTGGCTTTGTTCTCTTTGGGGGAAACTAAGGGAGGTACCACAAGGAAGGGGAAAATGGCTATTGGACTGTGTCAGTTAATGAGTCAGTAAACAGAGCAACCAGACACTTACAGAGGGAGAGAATGATGCTTACTGTGATTTCTCAATGAACAGTTTTGTTCTAAGAAAGTGGAAAGCGTGCTGGGTATCTCAGTCAGCAAGGGAATGCTGCACATTTCACTGGTCCAGGACACTAACTGTCTTCCAGTATTCCTACCAGCTGTTACTTCCTAGATGAACATAAAGTTAGAGCTATTCCCATGTGAGGAGTGACTGTTTTTCAGTCTTCTCCAGAACTCTTCCTAGATGGATTTTTATTTTTTAGAAAAATTATCATTTTAAAGATGGCTACTAAGATAGGTAAAAGATTTCAATACTGTGATATATCTTTCTGTGAAAGTCTTTACTAAGGTACAACATGTAACTGTTAGGGTTACCAAAAACTGGTGTCTGATTCATAAAGAAAATCCCTATTCAACGTTGAGATTTCTACATGCTCAGAATCTGTCCCCAGCCTGGCTTGCTGTCCTTGGTACAGCTATTCTCCAGGCACAGCTCTTCCGAGTTTTCCTTTACGTGGAAGCACCACATCCTGCACACTTACCCTGCACACTTACTTTAGCTGTGACCTTAAAGGACACGGGACAGATATTAGGAGGGCTCTCTAGTGATGAATCACAAAACAGACGTTTTATTTAACTTCTGCTTTCTATTTGTGGCTCTGCTCTTTAGGGAAACCACTGAGCTGAGACCAGATGGAAGAGAAAGCAGCTAGCTCTATGTGAACAGGCGGAAAGACGAAGGCAGAGCTGGCAAAGGTCACACGAGAATGAGTTACATCCTGGTGCTGTGGAAATGAATCCTGGATGCTGAGGCAAGGGTGAGGCGGCCCAATCACTAACTAAACATCACAGGTCTTATGCACTTTCTTCCAGATGTTTCCCCATCCAGTCTCCATCTCCCAACTAAACATAAAAATGCCTTTAATCCCAGCACTCGGGAGGCAGAGCCAGGCGGATCTCTGTGAGTTCGAGGCCAGGCTGGTCTACAGAGTGAGATTCAGCAAAGGCGCAAAGCTACACAGAGAAACGCTGTCTCGAAAAACCAAAAAAAAAAAGATACTTCCTTGAAATGAAGAGCTTTCTGCCTCTCTAGAGTTCATAACACAATAGTGTCTTTTTAAGCTGCTCCCTTTGAAGTCAGCTACTGAGTAGTGGACACAGACCCTATGAATTTTAGAGAAAGAAATAGTATTTTCACATAAAGAAATATTGGGGGATACATGGATTGGTCCAGCAGGTTGTTCTTTAGTGATAGGATTCTGAGAGAGAGGACCATGATATCAAAGGATAAAGAAGATAGAAAATGGAGAAGATGAGGAAGTTTGGGATCAGGGGGTCTTGCAAAAGCTATATCTTATGCCAAGCAAACTTATTGAGAAGTACGGCAACTTATACACTCTTTCCAGGGAGAAATGGTACAGAGTCAACAGAAACTACCATACAATGGGACTAAGTTAGCAAGAGGCTAATAAAATAATGCTGCATGAGGGGAACACAGGGTATCTCAAGAGCATTATAGATCAAGAACACAGCAACCGTGGGGCTGACAACCACAGCCACTTACAGTAGGAAGAGTTGGCTTCTCAGGATCCAGCTATTATTGGCTCAGCCATGCTATGTTTCTTCTCCATAAGTCAATGTCTCAGAGTAAGTCTTGGTTGATCAGTCCAGCTCTTAACAGATACCTACCATATTTAAAATACTATGCTGTGGAAAGTAGTATCTAAGTGCTTTACAATGCATGCTTTTGTTTGCTGTTCAGAACAACTATAGGAACACTTTGACCTCATTTTAATTCAGACAAAACTGAGGCTTGGAGAGATTGAAATGGTTCAACATCTCTCTCTGTCTCATACACACACACACACACACACACACACACACACACACCACTCTAAACAGAAAAGAATTTCAGTATAAAGTTATTTTCTTCTCTGTACAGCTGGTACAGGTTTTGTATTTTCAGTTCCTTTTATAATGTCCAGGCCCCTTTGCCCTAGAATTACATACATTTCTCTTGTTCTCTGAATCACATGGTTCATTTTGCAATTTCAGCGGAGAACTTTTTTTCTATGTGTAATGCTGAAAATTCACTGACTCTGTGAATTTGTTTGGGACTCACATGATTCTGTTATTCCTACAGGGGAGATTAAAGAGGGCAGTGAAAATGAATTCCTTATCATACGTCCCCACGCCAGGAAACGAATGTTGTGAAGCGGCAGCAGGAAGCAGGTGGCAGTGGTCCCGCTAGCCTATTGTGCAAGTGCAGGACAACAGCCTGGGCATGGTGCTTCTTTCCAAGGACGAGAGTCAACTCTCCAGCCTTTCTGGAAGTCATGATTCTGCCATTTAGGACTCTTCCTTTGGGCTTAGTTCCTCGGAGGTAGAACACACATAGTAAAAATGAGTAGTAAGCAGTTGATGAATTCCATGTCTTCCCACATGATGGTCGGTGGCCATGCTACTGAGCTATGGTCAGTTTTTAATTTTGAGTATGAGAGTGAAGGACAAATCAATGATACATTCTACTCCTTACAAATTTACAAAATCTATCTTCATATATCATTCAAAAATAAAACAAATAAAAATTTAGAATAAAATTTAGTGAATAAAGCAAAATAAAAACTGAACAAACACAAATAACCTGTTTTTATAGTAAACAAAATGTCAGAGTACATATACATATATAAATAACTTACATATTTAAATAATTAAACAAATATTTTAAGAAGATGGATTATCTTTTGTGTTCATCAAAAATAATTACTTCCCCTAGAGTTGAACATAACGTAGCTTACTACTCTTAAAAATATCTAACAAGTGATTGAATGAATTCATCACAAAATTACATTAGAAAAATCTTTGAAATGTCAGGGAGTGAGAATCATTTCTATGTTAGAATAAGACTCCATCTTGATAGAAAGATGGCTAAGGAAGACAGGGCTCTCTCTCTCTCCAGACTTCTGCTCTGACCACCTCCTAGGCACAGGGGCTGTGTTTCTTCTCCTTCAGGTAGACAGTGATCCTGTGGAAGTAGTTCCTCACAGCCACCAGGGAGTGAGTCTTCCTGGTTCAGGGGAGGTTCCTGCACCATCAGACAGACTTGCAGGTCTTTGAGCTGGTGGTGGAGGCCAGTGCAGAATGTGTCTAGGAGGCTTGTCTCCCAAGCAGCAGATGAGTCCTTTGAGCTGAAGAGGATCAGGACCTGCTGGGTCAGCTCCTGCAGGACAGGGATGGCTTGGGCCTTCTGGATCTGCTGGGCATCCACCTTCTCCAGAGGGAATGCAAAGTCCATTCTGTCCTTCAGGCAAGAGAGAGGGGAGAGTCTCCTCATTTGTGCCAGGAGTGTGGAGGCTCTCTTGTTCCTGAGGTGATGAGTCTGAGGCAGGTCACATCCCAGACAGCAGCTTGACCAGTAGTGCATCACCACCAGGAATATCAGCAGAGCAGAGGGCCTGGCCATTGTGAATGTTGCAGATGCTGCTGGTCCACTGGGCTCTGTGGTCCTGAAGCTTCCCCTCTGGGTTCTCTACAGCCTTTGTTTTGTTGCTATGACTTAAGGAAGGAATGTTTGAAGTTTAGTTTATTGTCACCCACGTTACTTTCTACTTCTGTTTTTATTTTCTTCCACATATTTCCTACTGGGTCCAGAGCAGTGTTTCTCAATTGTTTTGTTTCCCCTCTCCTGTCTCCAGAGCCTTGCTAGAAATTTTTTCCTAACTGTACTCATAATTAATTTTCAATAACAAATACAAAATAATATATTTATGTACTTTATATCTTTGCTTTAGAAATAAGAGAAATTGCAAAATTTTGTTTTAAACTCAGCAATGACAAAATAACAAACGTAAGTAGAGTTAAATTTAAAAACTCTTGATATTTATTCTAACTTTATAAAAGTACTTTGCCCTTTATGTTTAGTATATTTCATTTCTGTCAAATTCTAACTTATTCTTGTATAAATTACTTACTTATATGCTTTAGTGGCTCCTAATGTAATATACATGTTTACATAAACTGTAGAGAATCATATTACATGTACAAATGTATAAATTTATAAACCTGTATATCTGTAAAGTGTAATCTTTAAGCATCTTTCAAAATTGCAGAAAACTACTAAAATATGTTACTTTTAAAAACTTTATTCTGCCGGGCAGTGGTGGCGCACGCCTTTAATCCCAGCACTCGGGAGGCAGAGCCAGGTGGATCTCTGTGAGTTCGAGGCCAGCCTGGGCTACCAAGTGAGCTCCAGGAAAGGTGCAAAGCTACACAGAGAAACCCTGTCTCGAAAAACCAAAAAAAAAAAAAAACTTTATTCTTAGTGTATATAAATTAATTGTTTAAACTTTCTCTCTCTCTCTCCCTCCCTCTCTTTTCTCCCCCCCCCTCCCCTCATGTGTGTGCGTGTGTGGTCTATGGTCATATTGGAGGGTGCTCTCACCCATGTGTGTACATGTGGAGGCCAGAGGTTGACACTGGATGTCTTCCTGTCACCTCCTCCTTATTCTTAAGACACAGTCTCTTGTCTGAACCAGAGCTCCTCTGTCTCAACTGGACCAGTGGGCCAGCAAGCCCCCATGACCCTCTGGTAGTGGTTTGAATGAGAATTCCCCCATAGGCTCTGGCATTTGAAGACTTGGTCCCCAGTTGCTGGTGCTGTTTTGGGAGGCTTAGGAGGTGTGACCTTGTTGGAGGCATAATGCCACTGGAGGCAAGCTTTTAGAGCTTAAAGACTCATACCATTTCCAGTTGCTCTCTCTATTTCACGATCGCAGTCCAAAGTGTGAGCTCTAGGTCTGCTGTCCCAGCCACCAGACTTCCTTGCTGCCGCGCTTCCCCACTGTATAAGACTCGTATCTCTCTGGAACCATAAGCCAAATAAACCCTTTCTTCCGTAAGTTGTAGTGGCCACAGTGTTAAATCACAGCAACAGAAAAGAAACTGATACAGAAGCTGGTACCAGCAGTATTGGTTACATGTCTATAGCTGTGAGAAAACACTATAACCAAGAAACTTTATAGAAGAAAGAGTATATTTAAGCTAATGGTTCCAGAGGGTTAGTGTCCTTGACGGTAGAGCAAATCCATGGTGGCAGAAGCAGGGAGCTGAGGGCTTATATCTTGAACCACACGTCCAAAGCAGAGAAAGCAAACTCCAAATGGCATGAGTCTTTCAACTCTCAAGCTCTCTCTCCATGATGTACTTTCAATGAGGCCACACCTCCTAACCAACAGGGGACCAGTATGCAAATGACGGACAGAGGACTTCTCATTCAGAGCACCATGCCCCCTGTCACTGTCCTCCTCTCCATAAGCTAGAGGTTGTAGACATGCACCACTGCTCCTGGCTGTTATGTGGGTACTGAAGCTCTGAACTCAGGTCCTCATACTTGCTCAACAAGCACCTTACCTCACATAGCTGACTCCCCAACCCTGTCATCAGTTTTTAATTTTACTTGCTGCTAGATTTTAATATAGACACAGTTAACTTTCTTCTTTTCAGAACTTGTCACAATTATTCAAGTGTTGAATGATCTTAAATTAATAAAATATAAACAATATGTATACAATTCCTAGAATCACAGTACACTCAGCATTGATGTTAACCATAAGCAATACATACAAGATAGCCAATGATAGGCCACCAGTGCATATGAGGACAGAGAAAAAGTCCAAAATAGAAAATCCCAGTCAACTATTGCTTGTGGCTTGTAGCATTATCTTGCATATATTTTAGATATGTTCTATGAGTTCAGTGTCAGTGATTCTGATAGGATATACAAGAAGAATGTAAAACAAGTAAAAAAAAAGAGTAAGATTGTGTTAGAGTTGAGTTTTAGTGGTCTATCAATCATTATAATAGCCTAGATTATTTTTACATTCCCACAAACCAATCTTCTATTATATGGAAACAATATTATTCCCCAATGAGAATATTCAAGAGTGACATCTTACTGAACTTTTCAAATTGCATTAACATTTCTCTGAGTTTTCAGAAAGCAATTCCTAGTTAATTCCTTATAAATAAGAAAAGTGGTTATTAACGCTAAATGCCAATCACGGGATGCAGATATATCAAGGTAAACAGCTGCATAGTCACCTGTAACGCGAATTTCTAAACGGTCTTAATAATAAAAAAAAACCCGGAGGCAGATACTGGGGTGAATTCTGAAAGATCAGAGAAGCAGAACAAGCCACAGCTAACCTCACCTCGCCAACTTCTCAGCCAATCCTGTTTCCTCAAACTGGGTGTCTCTGAGTCCTCATCCGAATGGATCTCAGCTGAACTGCTGCTAAAAAGCCTAAAAGCTTAAAAGCCTCTAGTTCCTGGTCCTCACGCCTTTATATACCTTTCTGCTTCCTGCCATCACTTCCTGGGATTAAAGGTGTGTGTCACCCTGCCTGGCTGTTTCCAGTGTGGCCTTGAACTCATAGAGATCTGGATGGATCTCTGCCTCCCAAGTGATAGGATTAAAGGTGTGTGTGCCACCATTTTAGTGGCTGTTCTGTTCTCTAAGTTTATTAGGGTGCACAATATATTGGGGGATACAATATCACCACAGTCACCCTATGTAGCATGTAGGTGGTAGACATTCTTTCTTACCCCCTCTTTCACAGAAAGCAAACTCCTTTGCACCCCAATGATTAAGAACAAAAAACAAAGTATGTCTAAATCTAATGAAAAAAATAAACCAAGGGAAGTGACATCCCACTAGGAAATAGTGATAAGCTATAGCTAGCCAGCAAGATGGAGACTGGAGATCGTAAGGTAGAGCAGAAGAAAGATGGTTGAAGCTCAGAGCTCAAGGTACCAAGCACAGAAGGCCTCAAAGCAATCAGTCCCTAGCTCTGAATCCAGCCTTCACAGAGCTTCAAGTAAGTCATACTGCCCAACACCAAAAGACTGCATACAGCAGAGACCCAGCCACGCTCTCAGCTGACAAGCGTTGACTGCATCAAGTTCTCCCCTACTACATCAGTAAACTTGAAAACCGGTGTATTTCTCATGTCTGACAGGAAACAATAAGTTCAAAGAATATCTCTCCAACATAATAGTTTCAAATAGTAAAGGTAATACTAATAAAGAAATAGCACATTTGTATTGTATAGTGTGTTAATCACCAGTCAGACATAGTTCTCAGAACTTAAAAAAAAAAAATTCTTGAGGCTGGACAGATGGTTGAGACAGTGCTGGCTGTTCTTCCAGAGGACCTGCATTTGATCCCCAGTACCCACATGGTGGCTCACAACCATCTGTAACTCCAATTCCAGGGAATCCGATGTTCTCTCTTGGCTTCCATGCACACCAGGGACACACTTGTTGCACATACATACATATAGGCAAAAATATCTGTACACATAAAAAATTTAAATCAATCCTTATTTTAGTCCACAAAGAATGCCCTCATTTTCCCTATCTTTCAGGCTCTACCACATTCCCAGCCTAATTAAGTCACTGGAGATATGAGTATGTAAAGCAGTGTAAGGTTCCGCTGTAAGCTCATTTAGGAAGAAACAATGAAAAGCACATGAGCTTTTGGCATGTAGAACCACAGCCGGCACACAGAGAAATCCTACTTTGAGCCCTCGGCTCCTCCCTCCTTGCTGGGATGCTTCCTGCCATGAAAAGTTGATTCTAAGCTGATCCACAGACTCCAGTAGTGTTCTGCCTAAATTTTGGCAGAGACTGCTTCAGCTCCCTTTTCTTATCCTATAAGCAGTTTTTGTCTTCTTTGTCTTCAGTTTTCATAGGCTTCCATATATTTATAGAATACTTGTGTACTCTAGGTGCATATTTGAAATAACTCTTTTAAAAATGGCATATTCCTATTGACTTATTTAGCTATTTAAAGACTTTCAATCCTCATTTACAAGCCTAAGTCATGATTGGGCTGGAGACAAGCACTGAATCAGAACTAAATTGGTGAGCTAAGCTAAGAGCTCACTCCTGGAAGGGGCACCCGAAAGATGACTGATATGGAAGAGAACACGACAAGAAGGTCAAAGACTCAATCACCCAGCTTGCCAACTGCTTGGTGTCTGGAGTTTCTGGTCAGTAGCCTGGTCAAAGTCATTGCTGGTTAAGGTTTTGCTTTGGTGAACTGGGCCTAACTAATGGCCAATGTCAGGACATATCGAAGAAGAAAGCTTGGGGTGAAGGGTGGATACATTTGCAGGGGTGAAAGGTATTTTGGAAGAAAAGAAATATGGAAGGCCGGGCGGTGGTGGCGCACGCCTTTAATCCCAGCACTCGGGAGGCAGAGGCAGGCGGATCTCTGTGAGTTCGAGGCCAGCCTGGTCTCCCAAGCGAGTTCCAGGAAAGGCGCAAAGCTACACAGAGAAACCCTGTCTCGAAAAACCAAAAAAAAAAAAAAAAGAAATATGGAAATGGAGGAAGTTCCCCCCTTCCGTTTTTCAGATGGATCATGATTATTTTAAAAAAGTGTTTTGATTTTATTTCAGAAATACAAAGATAATTCAGTGTATGGTAACCAATAAGTGTATCATAAAATAGGGTGGAAGATAAAAATCATGATCACCCCAAAAGATTCAGAAAAAAAGATCTGATAAAATTCATGATAAAAGCTCCATAAACAAGGGCTATGGACTTGACTCAGAAGATAAAGAGCTTGCTGCACAAGCATAAGACCTGAGTTCAGATCCCCAGCATCCACGTAAGGGCCAGGCACTGTGGCACGTATTTGTACGTCCTGTACTGGCCCAGGAAGGCAACAGGAAGATCTTGGGGGCCTAGCTGAGAGAGCTCCAGGTTCAGTGAGCATCCTGTCTTAAAAAATAAGGTGGAGAGAACAATAGTAAGGACAGGCGATGTCAGCCTCTAGCCCACTCATAGACATAAACATACGGAAGTAAATGAACCCCCACAGTTTTATATACCACACATACACACACTTCTAAAATAAACTCTGAAAGAAATGGATATATACATATATATATATATATCTATATATATATATATATGTATATATCCATCCCAGGCAGTGGTGGCACCTGCCTTTAATCCTAGCACTCGGGAGGCAGGGGGAGGTGAATCTCTGAGTTCAAGTTCAGCCTGGTCTAGAGTAAGTTCCAGGACAGCCAGGGCTACACAGGAAACCTTGTCTCAAAAACAAACAAACAAAAAATATATAGAAAGATTCTATCTCAACACAATAAAGTCTTTATATAATATGTCCAAAGCCAGCAACACAACAACACACTGAATAGGGAAGAAGGGGAACCAGGAACCCGACAATGGTGAGTCTCACAGCACTTACTAGCAATTACAGTCAAAGCAATTTGCTAAAAGAAAGTAATGAAAGGCATACCATGAGGGATGAGGTCAAATTATGTCTCTTGGCAACAAAATGGTTTTATGCATAGAAAACCCACTTTCCTTCTTTATTAACTGAGCACGCTAGTGTTTAATTAGTCAGAGTCATGTCCTCTGTGCTCCCTGAGGGCAATCACCATCCAGATGTCTCTCTTACTCATGAGTGCTCCTTGCCAAGTTGCTGTCAGCCATTTAAATGCAGTCAATGCCCTTTTAGACAGAGTGAAGACAACTGTATGATTTGTCATTTGGTTTCCCTCCTATGGCACTATTTTTGGTAGGTTACATCAGAGAAACTATGTATCATGTTTAAAAGAGCAGATTAAATCAAATCTAGTAGCTCTAAAGGGAAATGTAGAGACATAAGGCACCTGTACTTGTGTACAATTTCAGAAGTATAAAAATGACATCTAGGATCAAACATCTAAGCAGCTGTTTTAGAATTTAGGAGAAGAGACAGATTAGCATTTAGACAGGTTTTTATTTCAACACTGGGCCTTGGATGAACATTCTGTTGGGATTGGTCATCTGTCATTTTCTGTGAGTATACCGATTTTTCATTCCAAAAAGAGAAGCAATGAGGTCATAATCTGAGTTCCATAAGAGAAAAGTGGAATCAGAACTGGGATAAATACAAAACCTGCAAGTCTTGGACATGCTGTGTGAGAATACCACAGACCGCTGCATCCCCCATGCCAATGGAGTCTCTGCTACACTGAAGATGTTGCTCTCCAATTCTGCCTGTGCTCTTAGTTGTGGCCTGGCTCAGAGCCACATCCTGGCAAGCAGACCTTCACAACCCCATGCCAAATCAGAGGCACCTGCCCTCTCTTTCTGTGTCAAAGACCTGACTATACTTGCAGGTTCCCTCAAGACAAATAGAGAGTAACAAATCCCCAAAGGCTCAGGCTGCCTCTGTTCTCCTGACACCATCTTGAAGATCTTGTTTTAGGACCTAATCAGTTGCTTGGAATCTCTGGTAATCTGTTTGGTACAGGAAATGAAAGAGACCCTGAGCATGGGGAATCCAGCCTGGCTGCTAGATGTGCCCAAGAAGCCAGTCTCCATTGAACAGTACATAGCAGTTGTGCCCGTGTGTATCAGAAACTCCAGGGAGTTGGAAGAGAGACTTAAGACCCAATTTTGATGAGTTGGGTCTCATTTACTAATATATTAATCCAAGACTGTAAATATTCACTCAACCCAGGACATTTTTCTGCGTCAGTTATAAAAGAAACTTTGAAAAGTAGAAACGGTACTTTTGTGCAGAAAGAATTTGAATTTTCTATGTAATAATTCAAGCTTACCTTTTGAAACAATTGTTATGCTGTCAGAAGTTACTCTTTATAAATATGGTGAGCTTCCAGTTTGTATTGCTTGGTAAAGGTGGAGGAAGTTTAAACACTGACTCATACTCAGAGAAACCTTAAACCTTTAACCTGTTCTGAAATCAAGAAGGAATGTTAATCCCATTTAGTCATAAAATATTTTAAGTATCTTTGCTACCAGGAATTTACTTATCCTTGTGAATGCAGTAGTACATTTATTACTTTACTTTCTCTGAACACTCGGTCAAGGGAAATAATTTTAATGGAAAAGTAATTAGATAGAAAGCTTTCCAAGGCTCTGCCAGAGACAAACATAACATCAGTTGAAGAAACCAGATTTACTACTCTCTTTTAAGAGAAATCATGATTTATTGATTTGGCTTTAGCAGTTGCATTAACTGGAAACTAAAATAGAAAATCATCAACCTTGAAATTGAAACCTCAACTGGTATCGAATGTGCTTTCTACACACCATCTATTTTCCACTTCTCTACTGAGTGTCTACCTCTGGCTTCTCAGCTGCCCGTCTTGTGGGGGTGTGGACTAGTGGGCATTCACTTACAGCAATAACAACAACTGTGAAATGTAAAAGTACAAGGTCATGGATCATGTAGGGATTGTGTGGGTCAGAGGAAACTTCTAGAAGTTACTGTTAGGCTGGCATCCCAAGAATCTTTGGAACTTAGCCAGGCAACAAGGATCAGGGGTGTGACAGTGTACTGGCCGGTGGAGTCACACAGGAACAGAGTAAAAGGCTAAAATACATTGACACGGAAGGAGAAAGGAGAACAGAAATTAGAGTGGGAAGTAGAAATTTTATTATTAAAGGCTTTGTAAGCAATTAGGGTGTTGTAGTCCACAAACATAATCACTGGAACTATAGAAATGTTTCAAACACCATGCTGCTGCTATAACAAGTAAAATTAGATTTTTCTTGTTCATCTCCAAAACCTGCCTTCCAAGTTAGGTTCCGCACATTGTGTAGAAAGAAGGGTGGTAACCCACTAGAAAATATCTATTGTATCACAGGAGATAATTAATCCATCTAGAAGATATCCATGAGGTTGCCTGCTAAGATACAACTAAATGTTAAGACCAAGAACTAAACAGAGGTATTAAAAAGACAGTGCTTGTTAGGCCAGGCATGATGGTACACACTCCGGAGGCAGACAGCTCTGTGAGTTCAAGGCCAGCCTGGTCTACAAATCAAATTCCAGGCCAGCCAGAACTGCATAGTGAGAGCCTGTCTCAAAAAAAAAAAAA
>CABHPP010117259.1:28767-50352 GCA_902168425.1 Peromyscus attwateri | reverse complement strand
ACACACACACACACACACACACACACACACACACACACACACACACAATCTTTAAAGGAAAGGCACTGTTGAAGGAAGTATAATTAGACTTCCTGGATGGATTAAATCCCTGTGGAATGATCCCCAGTATAACACATGTTGTTGTAATTAAATATTTACTTTTTTCTTTTTCTATTGCTGAGGTTCAGACCCAGGGCCTTGTACTTGCTAAGCAAGCACTCTACCATTGAATTAAGTCCCCAGCCCTTTGCTTGTTTCTTCATAGACTATTGTATTCTTGGCTCTGAACATAGAGATTTTGTCTACTTTATCCACCATGGATATCCTCTTTCTGTACATATAAACATAAAAACCCAATAGGCATTAGTGGACCAAAGAATGAACAAATGCATGGGTAAGTATTTTTTGTGGTTTATCCAAGCATGCAAAACTATTGTATATGGGTATACAACACAGATAGCAACATGGAAAAGAGTAATCTTTAATTGCTTTTCTTCCCTTGTATATGTTTCTGCAGTGCTTTGTTTATATAGGGAGAGGGAAGAGGAAAAAGGAAGAGAAGTGGGGTTGAGGGGGAGCAGCAGCACGGGAACATGAACCAGGAGCTAGAAACAATATAGTCTTCAAATGCCAGCTTGGTGTAGTTGCTTATGTTTGTCATCTCAACATGTGGAGGCTAAGGCAGGAAGATTGCCGTGAGTTCAAGGCCAGCCTGGGCTCTGTAATGAGATCCAGGGATATCTGGGATACAGTATGTGATCCTGTTTCTAAAAAAACAAAACCTAAGCAGAGCAACTACCCACCTCCCCCAGTGCTATCAGAACAGAGGTGCACACTGGTGATGGAGCTCTTCCAACTAAGTCATACCTCCTATGATTTCTAGCACAGTGTGTGACCTTTGGGGACACCAGACTCAAACCATAGCATATATTTACCTGACCATTCAACTACTCAGTAAGCCTTTATTGACCATCTGCCACGTTCCAGGTGCTGGCTATAGAGATACAACCCCCTCTAAAAAGGAATATAGTCAAGTGAATACTCTCTCTATCTCCCCCCAAGTATAGGGATAAATGGTATCCTACCTTAAACATAAGACACATTCATGTTTACAACTGTCTGACAAATGACTAGGACAGAATTTTTATAAGAAAACTATGTAGGCCACTTATAGTTTCCTAACTAATTTATTATTGTTAGTTGAGGAAAAGACTATTTCAAGAGGTTTTCTTTTTGGGGGTTGGAGAGACAGTGAGAAGCTCATACTTATAAAGAATTTCTTTTTGGTCAGAGCCCTTACATGTCAACATTTCATTTAAATTTCACATACTGTATTCACAACTAGTTTGTTAACTTTTCAAATAATTTTAGAAATCACAGTGACACATAATAAATAGGCATTTTACTATCAAATAATGAAAATATTGACTGAAACACAAGATAAGAAGCAATGAATTCCTTCTCTGAGACACGTTTGAAGAAATTCCTCCTTTAGTACAAAGACAGGATTACAAATAGCATATAGAATTAACTGTACACACAAGTGTGCATGGACAAGAGGTTCCAGAATGTTTATAGAAAGAACTATTTGACTTATGTTGTTTAAGAACTTAATTATCTTTCCTAAAGACTGTTCCTAAAAATACTAAAACTTTCTTTTTATAATCATTTGCCTTTCACACCACAGACTAAATTTTATATCATTTAAACTTGGATCAGCAGCATGGGGCTGAATGCGCCCCATATATTTTTTCCTAAGAGTCTTTTCCTAAATGAATGTTTCAAGATTTTTTTGTTAGCCAGAACCATGATTTCAATAAAGTCCAATGAAAATCTAATTATGCTTTCTAGTTCAAAGTTGCTTATAATTTTCAATGTTTAGTTTGTGGTTTCAAATTACTCTCTAAGGGTAAATCATAACCCAAAGAGCTGAAAGGGGCCTTGTGGGGGTATTTGGCTAGTCTACTGCCTTAGACTTGTGTAGTGATTATATTGTGTACCCTAATAAATTTGCCTGGGGATTTCAGGACAGAGCCAGCCACTAGATTATACATAGAGGCCAGACAGTGCTGGCACTCACCCTTAATCCACATTCAGGAGACAAATCTATCTGGATCTCTGTGAGTTCAAGGCCACACTGGGAACAGAACCAGGCATGGTGATACACACCTTTAATCCCAACACTTGAGATCTCATGCCTTTGCTTGGGAGGCACACACACCATTAATCACAGGAAGTAAGATGGCAGGGCAGAGAAAGGTATATAAGGAATGAGGAAACAGGAACTCACTGTCTTGAGACAGAGGATTTTGTAGGGGTAAGAACGTGGCTGGATTGTTCTGTTTTTCTGGTCTTTCAGCTTTCACCCAATGTCTGGCTCCAGGTTTATTTATTTATTTATTTATTTATTTATTTATTATTAATAAGATGTGGTGGTATTGTGTTCGCCAAAATATTGTGTACCTTAATAAACTTATCTGGGGTCAGAGACAGAACAGCCACAATATTAAACAGAGGTTAGGCAGTAGTAGCACACGCCTTTAATCCTAGCATTCCAGAGGCAGAAATCCATGTGTTCAAGGATACACCCAAGCATGGTGACCAACGCCTTTAATCCCAGAAAGCAAGCCTTCAATCCCAGGGAGTGGTGGTAGAAAGCAGAAAGGTATATAAGGCGTGAGGACCAGAAACTAGAGGCATTTGCCCTGGAGAGGCATTTGCCCTGGAGAGGCATTTGGCCTGGAGAAGCATTTGGGCTGGTTAAGCATTCAGGCTTCTAGCAGCAGTTCAGCTGAGAGTCATTCAGATATGAGGACATAGAGGCTTCCAATCTGAGGAAGCAAGACCAGCTGAGGATCCGGCAAGGTGAGATAGCTGTGGCTTGTTCTATTTCGCTGACCTTCCAGCATTCACCCCAATAACTGGCCTCAGGTTTATTTTTGTTAATAAGACTCTTTAAGATTCATGCTACAATAAGACCTTTTAAAATTCATGTTACAGACTTGCATAATCCTGACTTAATAAATTGACTCTCTTGTTTGGACCTTGCAGTCACAGAGTCACAGTCTTGGTGAGCAGTGCTTAGTTTTCCTTACAGTGGATATGTTGTTCTTGGGAGTTTAACCCACTTTGTTTCCCTTCTTGTTCCTTAAACCCAGTAATACCTTTTCAGTTTTTTACCTGAATTTACTTTATTGGATACTATGCTTTACCAGCTTCAAAACAATCAGATCTGTCATTCTTCCATGCAAGAATAGAAAAGAGGAAAGCAACAAAAATCCCTAACTTCTTTAGTATTCTTTTGTAGAACTTATTTTCTTACTTCCAGTATTCTTTTCATCTCTCCCTGATTTAGACTGCTAAAGAGACTCTGAAGATGGTCAAAGCCAAGACAGACAGATTTCTTTATATTTATTTGGAAAACCTCTATTGAACATGCATTTCATTCCGAATCTGTGTTCTGAAATAAAGAGACAACATTGAATGGGAGAAAGTCTTTGCTCTAAAGGAGCTGACTGACATGGTTGGGATGCAGAATTGAAAGCAGACAATACCTAGAGGAGCAAGTATGAGATTACATAGATAGGAAGCCTACCTACCTATCTACCCATCCCTGGGAATGAGCCTGTCTTTGTTTCGTTTCTGTTGCTGTGATGAAATATCCTAACAAAAGGAACTTAGGAAAGAGGCAGTTTATTTTAGCTCATAGTTCCAGGTTATAGTCATCACTGTGGGAGAGTCAGAGCAGCAGGAGTTTGAAACAGCTGGTTACACTGCATCTATAACCATAAAGCAGAGAACAAATTAATGTATGTGTGCTTGTGCTCAGTTCACTTTTCCTATGCTTATAGAGTTCAGGACCCACTGCCTAAGTAATGGTGGCACCCACAGTGGATGGGTCTTCCACCTCCATTAAACTAGTCAAGACAATCCTCCAAAGACCTGTCCAGGCCAACCAGATCTAGACAATCCCTCTAACCACACTCTTCTCAGATGATTCTAGATTGTGTCAAGCTGGCAACTAAAATTAACTATCACCAGACCCTTTCAGGTAGCAAAGCCCCACATGGAGAAGTGCTGCAGAGCTGCAAATGACCACTGTCATATCATACACAAAGCTGGCTCATTACTCTTCCAGACACAACTTATCTAGAAGTATCCTTGGGACTTTTCAGCCAAGACCTCAGCCAGACACACAGAAAATAGTCTCTTAGTTTGGTTTCATGATGTCAGATGTCTTTGGAAGTATTTCCTCGTGGCACAACACTTGCTACCCTCTCTACTACCTCACAAGGGACCTTAAAAGAGCAGGCTCTGCTCTCACTAGGTGAGCTATAGCCTTTTACTTCAGACTCTGTTGTGCTGTCTCCAATAAATCCATTCCCTGAATACTCCTTCTTCCCCCCTTTACAGTTGACTTAAGACTCCATTGCAATTAATTAGAGAGTAGGGGATGGTGTCCATCTTGAAAACTTGTTAGAAAGTCTTATTCATTTGTTTCCTGATGCTTATGACACAACCACAGACTGCTAAGTTATGAAGTAATTTATTTTGGCTCACAGTTCAAGTTAAAGGCACGGAACAATATGTGGGACTGTCCTTGCTGGCAGAGTTCAAAGATGTGCATGGCATCTTGTAGTGCAAAGTCTAATTGGTCTTAATAATAAAAACCCAGAGTCTGATATTGGGGTAAATGCTGAAAAATCAGAGAAATAAAGGAGCTAGCCACTAGAGAAACGCCTTACCTCTAGGAATTCTCAGACTGAAAGGGGGTAAGCTCTTGTCTCCTCCCGCCTTGTATTTCTCTCTCCACCCAGCCATATCACTTCCTGTCTCCAACTCCTAAGTACTGAGATCAAAGGTATGAGATCCCAAGTGCTGGGATTAAAGGTGTGTACTACCACTCCCTGGCCTCTATGGTTAACTAGTGGCTAACTCCACACTTTGATCTCCAGGCAAGCTTTATTTGTTAGAGCACAAACAAAATATCACCACAGCATCTCATAGCAAGAATCAAGGATATGCATGTGTATGTGTCTGGCTGTCCTTTCTTGACTAATAAAGCTAGCAGGGCTCAGTCATGAGGCTTTGCTCTAATAACTGTTTCTAGTCTCAAAGGCCTCATTTGAATACCAGTCAGATTAAAGTTCCTGCAGTTTAGTACCTCACTATGGGATTAAATTTCAACATTTGAAGCTTTGGGGACATAGAAGCTATATCCAAACCATGGTAAAGGCATAGAAAACAGTCTCTGTAAGAGTAGTGTGTGTTTGGAGAAGATGTACTTTCTTCATTTTCTGAGCTTAGAAATTGGTAAGACCCATTGGGCCAGCTTTCTTCATTTTGTTCTAAGTTTCTGTATACATATACATTCCTACTTTATTAATTAACTACTTAATTGACTGTTTACAGAGAGTTTTTTTTAAATCACATAATAATAATAATAATAATAATAATAATGGTGAATTTGTGGATTTTTCTTGTACTTCTACCAATTTTACTACATATATATGAGAACTGTTATATTTTCTTTTTAAATTCCAAGTTTAATTTTGTAGTAACATTTGCTTAATTTCTTTTGCCTGCATGTTTTCCTGGAGTTTTAATAGAGCAACTCTACTTCTTTGCTCAGTACTTGTCAGGAATGTTTTTTCATACTTTAGGCTTCCAGGTCTTTTGTTTTCTAATAAAAATAATATGGATATCTTACAAGAAAAATTCAACCAGACTTAAACTATGTATGACATGACAGTATTAGTTTGTTGAGGGATTGATTTGTGTCTATAGTGCTCAGAAACATCTTTTGATTAGTTCATCATTTTTATGTGCTCTCTACTCACTTTTTTGTTTCTATTTAACTCTTTTCTTGCTATTGTTTTTAACTTTAATGATTTTTTTCTTGCCCATCAGATATTTTAAAGTTTGAGCTGGCAAGATGAACCATAAGTATAGACAACCCAACACTGACTCTCAGAGCCCACTGTAGAAGAAGAGAACAAACTCTACAATGTTGACCTCTCACCTCCACATGTGTACTGTGGGATACACAGCCCCTATCCCCAGATAATAAATAAAAACAAATTAATAAATAAAAAACAAATTTTAAAGCTTTTTAGTTATGTTTACTTTTTATGGAATTGTAACTCAAGTTTTGAAATCATAGTTGCTATTCTTCATTGTCATAATTGTCCATTTCAAAACTTCTGGAAAAGTTTTAGGTTTTATCTCTTGTGTATTTACTTCACATCAATTTCCATTCTAGTTGTTCATGTGCTGTCCTAATCTCTCTATTTCTCACAGGGTTCTTTTTATGAAATAGATTCAGAATAATTCTTTGGATTTATCCTTCATTTAGTAATTTTCTCCACACATTTTCATTTTTTTCTTCCAGTTACCTTGGCATGTCAATTAAACTCTGTCAATTCTCTACTAGAGGCTTTCCAGGAAACACATCAGGAAATTCAGATAAAATGGTAAGAATAAATCCACAGGAGATTGATGTTATGGTTATGAATTCTCAGGAGAGACTGTGGTCTCACTGCAAACCTGGACCCTAGCCATCCTCATGTGTGGCCATGCTGAATGCAGGCAAGCTTCCTTGCCTTCTCATTGTGGGCCTCTGGCTCTACTACTGCTTTACTTTTCTATGGCTAATAAAGAACTCTATGAAGTTTTTTACTTTGAACAATCACTGAGCATTTATCACCTCTCTGTCTCTGCCTGCTGTGCAGTCCATTAGAGGAAGCTCAGGTGTCCTGGGCTGGGCAGAGACAATATGTTAGAGTAGGAAAAAAACTGTCTGGTCAAGAGAATAGGATATCTGGCCTGGGTGGAGACCTAACATCCAGCTGGACAATGTCAACTTCCTGGCCAAGAGACCACCCCTCGGAAGGCAGCTTTACCTTAAGCATGCTAAGGAGATTTTGGGATTCCTTCCTCTTTCTCTAGGACTTTCCTCCCTCCATGTGGCTACTTGTCTGCTATATGTCTACCTCCATGCCAGCTTAAACGGCAGCTCTTTTTTGGTCTCTCCTCCATTCCTCCTTGGGAAGCTGCCAGGTTTTACAGCTTGCCTGCCCTGGGAGGGTTTCTATTAAATTCTAGTGAAATTGCCCTTGAGCTTTGTTTGAGTTAATTCTTAAATACTTTTAATAATGAGAATAGGAGCCTCAAGAGATGATCCCTATGTCTCCTGTGTCAAATAAACCTTCAGCTCTTGGCCTATTTACTGCATTCTGGTAGAGCCAAGCACAGGCTCCACATTTCCAGTTCTTGCTTCACTTGTTTTTAACATTCAGCAATGACTTAAAAAGTATAGTCACACATGATTTGTTTCTCATCCTAGTGTTTGACTGTAGGGCAATTCTGGCTATCTGGTGCTGTTAGAAAAGTTTGGAACTGATGTCCCAGTCTTAATAGTCTACTTCCTGTGTAAGTCATTACTCCTTACTGATTTGTGTTTCCTTGGTGGGTGGCTCTGTTGCAAACTGATGTCATCACACCCTCCCTGCAGTGAGTCAGCTAGTCAGAGGTTAAAGAGAGAATTATCTTCCTTCTGCTTGCAACTTAGCTTTTAAAAGAAATAATTTCATCTCTTGACTAAAACAAAAAAAAAATCTATTTATATATTTTACAAGCAGAGCTGTTAGCTGTGGTAGGATTCTATTTCTTTTTTTTAAAACAAGCTGTTTAAAATTTTATTTATGCTTATGTTTATACCATGGTATTATATCAATTTCAATATTTGATTTCTATTTCTGTTTATAGTTTTTATTTTTAGAACATTGTAAACATTTGTCTGGGGAGTTTATCAGACCTCCCTTCTCTTACAACCTGATTCTCATGGTTCTAGCTTGTCACTCGGGCCACCGAGTCACATAAGTATTTAACAAGTGGTGGCAACTTATAATGCTTCACAGTGTCACAGCTTTGCCTCCAACAGATTTTCTGTCTATTAGGTTAGTTATTATCCTCTGTTTTAGTGCTGACTTTTGTCAGATTTGATTGAGTTAACTTCTCTTACGCAAAAATCAGCAACTTGGTTTGCCTGGAGTATGGGTCACACTTAAGAGGTTTTGATTGGATGGTAACAAAAGTGGAGTTGCTCTATTAAAACTCCAGGAAAACATGCAGGCAAAAGAAATTAAGCAAATGTTCCTACAAAATTAAACTTGGAATTTGAAAAGAAGATACCTACTACCAGGTGTGTATCCATGGAACAGAACTCCAGAGAGCAGACGGATGGCCCTGCAGGGCCCCTTGCTCCAGAAGGTGGATATCAGATTATAGGAAAGGATTCTGAGTCTCCTTTGAAGTAGAAAACAATAGGGAGTTGCTGTTTGTGTCCTAGTCAAAGGAAAAGATTCTGCAGCTCCAGAAAAGCCTCACACTTCTAAATAAATGCCTAGTGTTTATTATGGTTGATCTGGGGTTTCTGACATTGCCACAGGCTTTTTGGAAGCAAGATACAAAGCTGGGTATGTAGTCTGCCTTCTACTTCTCACTACTAGAAACATCCAGTTCCTACTACACAGAACTTGACATTTGTCAAACAGCCAGCCTGACTATCCCAGAGCCTTGGTTTTATATTTGTGTGCATTCTTATTTGTTTCCCTGTGTGAAACAGTTGCCTTTGAGATAGAAACATTCCATCTTATAGGGAAGCCCCATAAGCAGGAAAATAAACAACTCAAAATAGCTTCAGGAAGTTCCTGAAACTGACCAGATGCATTAGGCTCCTCTCTGCCAGAGTAAACAATAAAAGCTGAGTGTCTCTCTCAGTGAAGTGATGCTGAGCTGCAAAGAAAACTCAAGACAACTCAAGCTTCAAAGTTAATTTTGAGATAAGACCAACTGCTTAGAAGCAGCAAAAAACAGCAGAGCATCCTAGAAGAGGTTGAAATCAAAGTAACTTGGAAAGGACTCTCTGCAACCTATTGAGCTCCCTTTAGGCTGTGCAGCATGCTCCAGATTTCCCAGTGTTTGTGAACTGTTAGCCATGCAGGGAATAGCTTTGATGATGCAGCTTTTTCTGAGTCATTTCCAATCCTCCAATATTGCTCTGAAGTAACCCCAGTAAAACTTATTGGTTCACCAAGTTGTACTTGGGTGGTATTTGTACTTTGGTCTATTGTGGGCTCCCTATCTGGAGTGAGTAGATATATGTGTTGTGTCTTTCCAGGAAGTTTTGTCACACAACATTCCCTAGCTATCATGAGCTGTCTAGGGCTGGGCACTGGAAGATAGCTTTGCAGTGGCCATAGGAAAGTCCTGCTATGGCACAGCATGTCATGAGCCTGCAAAATTTCACGGCTGACCTGACTTCTTTTCTAGTCAGAAAGAAATTGAACAAAATAAATAGAAACAAACAAACAACAATAAACCAAAACCAGGAAAGGGCACACTAGCCTTCCTCCTGTCTTCAGTTGTAGCTCCTTTAGCGATACCTTTCTTGGTGTTTATTCTCTCCTTTGATCTGTAGGCACTACTTTCAGATTAGCCCATGTTCATATTGTCACACATTTACACTTTTGTAAAACAACAAGCCCATAGGTAGCTTGCTGTTCCTTGGGGATTAAATATGGTTTATATTATAACCAGCATAGCCACTGTGTGCACTTCATCCATAAGTCACCATATTATTAATTTTTGTGCGTAGGCACTCTCTTCAACTGTCACATATTCGTTCTCTCAAATCTCACTGTGCTTTGTACCAACTATGTAAAGTAAACCTTTGTTCTGAAAAAAGCCACCCATTGAGTAGGAGTGTGAATTCAAATGTTAAGGGCACCATGGCATCCTACAATTATTCAGCTTAGTAAGCTCTGTGTGACATCACACTTTTGTTAAGTATATTGAGGAAGGGGGAGGGGCAACACTCGCCTCTAAGTACTGAATGAACCTTTGTTTCCTTCTGTCTAAATTCTCCCTTTCCCCCAACCAAGACAACAGAGTATTTCCCAGCATGTTGAACTTATGTTACATAAAAGTGAGTCTGTTTAGCTCATTTTTGGCTTTTCCAAAAAGCTTCTTTCTTGGAGGTTTTCCTCTGCTTCATTTGCTTTTTCTAGACTGTACCCCTGTCCATAACATTGTGTCTATCTCCTCAAAATTTATGACCTTCTCACTTGAAAAATACATCTTTCTGTCTCAGTCCCCAGAGTTTCACCTTTCAGCATGAGTGCCAGAGTCAGAAGTTCATCTCATCGTCTAAATCAGACAGGGGTAAGGTTTGAGGTATATTTTATCTTGACACAAAAGTGACTCTGTGGTTCTGAATGTGTGAAACCAGAAGTTATATGCTTCCAGAACACAGCAGAAGGACAAAGCATAGATAGATAAAAAGAAAAGAGAAGAATTGGTCACAAGCAAGTCTGAAATGTTACACGAAATCCTATGGTCATAGAATATTTCTCCTTGGTTAGGTTCCTGATTTATGGACTGACCAAAGCAGCATCCACTGGATGAAACAGGAGTTCCTTCTCACTGGATAGGACAGGGCTATGACAGATTAGGAGCTAGTCACATGCGGCCATTCCCTGACTGGATCGCCTGCCTGGCTGAGCAGAGCAACAACACACAAAGCATGTGGCCTCCTTGCCAGCTTGGCCTGTGATGTGATTAAAAAAAAAATGACTGTCCTAATAAAGACAACCCTGGTCTCCATCTAGTTCCTGCCATAAACAGGTGGGCAGGGTAGCATGGAAGTATTCTTCCCAGAAGCTCCTCCACTCTCTAGAAGCGAGTTCTTTCTCACTTCCCTTAATTAATCTGTTACTCTGCTTTCCTCCTGGTCTGTTTCCATTTTCTTCTTGAATATGAGACACTGAATTCAAAAGCCATTGTTTTGGGGTAACACCTGAGCTCCTAGAGTTAACTCATTAAGGGCTGAGGAAGGCTCTTCTCAAAGGACCCTCATCACAGGAAATGAACTGTACCCTGTACCTCTCCTGGGTTGGGAGGCCAGTTATTGGTAACCCCAACCTCATGGATCTGTAGGGTAGGTGCATCTCAAAGATCTGTCTAGAGACTGCTTAGTCTGTTGAAACCTGTCTGGTGGCCCTCGTGATCTCTGAATCAATTGAGGTTGGTTCCCCCTACCTTTTTTTTTTTTTTTTTTTGAAGTCACACTTTTCAGCCAAATGGTTCCATTGTACCTGTTAATCAAAGTCATTAGACGGTTTTATTTCATTTAATGTTTTCTGCCCTCATAGGTTAAACTTGGTAGTGTAACCTCATGGCCATTCCTGGTCTCCTTGGCTGTTAAAATCCACTGGTCTTGTTCTTAATGCTTTTGTGAAATGTTTAGCAACATTCTGAATGTCCTTTTCTGAATAAAGTATCTCACGGTTTTCAGTATTAGATAAGCTGAGAAGTCATCAATTCATCATGTTCTGGACCCTTGGACTTAAGAATTCCTCTAGTCCCCTTTTTATTGGTCAGATTTTATTATAAGTAGTCAGAAGGAGCTGTCTGTGTCAGCTAAATATCCTATTTCATTCCTAAAACCTGCCATTGCCTTTGTGATAGGATGGCCTTTCCTCCCATTTTGAATAATGTGTTTGTAGCAGGAATCTTAAAAAGTTCTTATTAATAAAATCAAACCTGAGGCCAGTTATTGGGGTGAAATGCTGGAAGAACAGAACACGCCTGACTGTTTCCAATGTGGCCTTGAACTCACAGAGATCCAGAGGGATTTCTACGTCTAGAGTGCTAGGATTAAAGGTGTGAGTGCCACCATTTTCTAGCCTTTGTATCTAGTGGCTGTTCTGTTCTCTGACCCCAGATAAATTTATTAGGGTGCACAATATTTTGGGGAATACAATACCACCACATGTGTTTGCCATTTTATCCTGTAATTTAACCAGAAGCACCCTTAATATCCATTTCTAGCATGTACCTTAGGACTGTCCTGCTTTCTATTATTAAGGTCTAAAGCCTCTCTTCCATGTTGAAGAATTTATAAATATAGCATTTCACTCCTGGTACCAAAATCCACATTATTCAGGGCTCTTGTGAGAAACCAAACCAACACAATTTCTAACTATCTGTATCATCAACTTGTCTAGATACAATGAGGTTTATTATAAGAAATTGGCTTATGTGATCTTGGAGGCTGAGAATTCCCATTACCTGCAGTCTAAACCAAGGCATGCCAGTGTGTGTTTTCAGTTAAAGTTTAGAGCAGTGACCAACAGAGCTTGTATAAATCCCAGTCCAAGATCCAGTACCTTATTTTGTGTTTCTCTTGAGTCCAAAGGTTGGAAAAGACTACCATCCAAGCTCAAACAGTCTGGAAGAAGTTCCCTTGAACTCTGCCTTTGTACTGTTGGTATGTTGAATTGATTGCAGCACACCTACTTAAGCAGGACAGTCTGCAGTACTCAGCCTCAGCATCAAGTGTTAATTCTACTTAGAAATGGTGACCACCACACCCAAAATAACTTGCCCATGGTTTTATAACTATACCCATAAAATCAGTCATTACAGTACTTTTGTCAAAAGTACTGAACTCTTATGTGAGGATTGTCTCTGGACTCCATCCTGAGATACTGAGTTATATGCCTTTTATCTTCCCTTTAATTCAGTCTAAATTTCATTGACCACCTGTGTATTATTTCTGAAAAAACAGCAGCAGCAACAACAACAGAGGTGGGGAGGGGGAAATTTACTTGGGAACTTAAAAAAATATCAGATAAATATTCAGAAATTTTCTGGTGTTTTGCTCAATTTCAAAGGGAATTTCTTGCTAGCAGCAAAGTATGTTATTTTTGGAAATACCAATTACAAGACAGTAAGTTTTGCTTTATTTTATTAAATGCATCCTTAGATTTGATTTATCAAAACTTTATCACTACATAATGATACCATAGTCTAGTTCTTACTTTTATCTAGTAATTTTTGTGTTGATCTTGTTTCTGTATGTTACTGAGAACACATTATAGCTTTAAAAAATTAGATCTATCTACATTTTAAGATTTTTCTTTAGATACTATTTTCATAGCTTAAATTCCAGTTTACCCATAGCTTACAAATAGTGTTGTTTTCTCCAACCATCTAGAATAGAATTGTGTACACTCAAAATAGGCACAGACCAATCAGTTGCAAGGTAGCTGGGTGCGAGGTGACAATGAGCTCTTGGTCTTCTAGCTCTGTGGCATCTGTTAATGTGTAATTACAGAAATATACAACTAGAAAAAGTAGAACAATAATGGGGGTGAAGGAAGGTGTTATAAAAGGGGCCTTTCTAAAAGAACTCCTGATTGTAAGAAATATAAATTCATAATGTGCAAGCTAGGTTTCCTTTGTAGATCTTATAAAAAGAAACTCTTTAGATGCCATAAATCGATATTCCAGTAGAACCACTAATTTGCCTTTTCATTACAAAAGCACAAAGTCTTTTAAAAATATTTTTGTGCTTATAGCTATACCTGAATTTATCTAGCCAATGCACAATAAAGTAAACACACTTTAACATATTTGGTTAGGTTTTGTGTAACACAAATTGCTAAAAGGTCTTTTAATATAAAACCTGGAACCAGATATTGGGGTAAATGCTGAAAGATCAGAGAGGCAAAGTAACAAGCCACTGCCATGTCTTACCTCGCCAACTCCACGAATCCTCTGACTGAATGTCTCTGAGTCCTTAGCCAAAAGCTCTCCAGCCAATAAGCCTCTCGTTCCCTTTTCCTCACACCTTATATACCTTTCTGCACCCAGCCATTACTTCCTGGGATTAAAGATGTGTATGCTTCCCAAGCAAAGTCATGAGATCTCAAGTGCTGGGACTAAAGGTGTGTGCTACCACTACCTGGCTTTTTTTCCCCCATAGACTGAGTAAATCTCATTTCAGAGTGGCTTTGAACTCACAGAGATCCAGATGGATCTCTGCCTCCTGAGTGGTAGGATTAAAGGTGTGTGCCACCACTGCCTGGCATCTATGTTTAATCTAGTGACTTGTTCTGTTTTCTGATCTTCAGGAAAATTTTATTAGGGTACACAATATGTCACCACAATTTTGTGTTTATCTTCATTCATATTCATCCATTGGGTTGAATTCCTCTGGCTGGGTGCTGCTGGGGATGCTGTGAATGTGTTGCCCTGATTGATTGATAAATAAAATGCTGATTGGCCAGTAGCCAGGCAGGAAGTATAGTATAGGCGGGATAAAGAGAGAGGAGAATTCTGGGAGGTGGAAGGCTGAGACAGAGAGATGCTGCAGGCTGCCACAAGGAGAAGCATGATGTAAGATACCAATAAGCCACGAGCCATTTGGCAAGTTAATTTAAGATATAAGAACAGATAGCAAGCAGCCTGCCATGGCCATACAGTTTATAAGTAATATAAGTCTCTGTGTTTACTTGGGGGACGTGAGTGGGAGAGATTTGTCCCGACTGCCGGCGGGCCGGGACACAGGAAAACTTCAGCTACAGGGTGCAGCAGAAACACAGATTGGAATCCTTTCTTCTCGCCGTATTTAGTATGTGTAGTACATAGACAAGTCACCTAGGTTTTCTGAGCCACCTCTCTTTGCTTACTTTGCAACCTTGTAACAAATGATTTTATAAAAGCATTTATCAAATAACGAGAAAGAAAAATGAGAAGCTCTTATTGTCTATGAAAAACCTCAAAAATCTATTTGTGTGACACAGTAGAGCAATATCATCTAGCAGATACAGAGTTGACCTTGTGCCCTAGTTTTGCAGTAGTTTGGTTCCTCCAAAAAGTTCACTTTCTTTATATTTTTGCTTATAGTGAATTAGATTTCCTCAAAAGTGGCTTTAATTATTTTCAGGCAAATACAATTTTCCTAGAATTCTGATCTATTGTTAAGCATCCTCCTTGAATACAAAGTGAAGTTTATTTTAATAGTTTCATGGACTTCAAAGTATTTATTCAGATAGGAAAATCCGAGGGTCATTAGGGTCTGGCCGCGTTGCAGAACTGCAGAAGTTTGCATGCAACCATGAGGATTGCTATTGCACTGGTAATATGATGTAGTGGCTGTTTGTGGCTCAGTCAGACTTCAAGAGAACCTTGGGGCATTTGCCTGATGACCTGAGTTTAATCCCTGGGGCCCAATGTGTAGTAGGTAGGTGGAGTTTTCTTTGTCAGGACTGCTGGTCAGCTCTGTTCCACCAGCCAACTTCCAAATAACCACACAGAGACTTAATATTAATTATAAATGCTCAGCTGATAACTTAGACTTGTTACTAACTAGCTCTTACAACTTTAATCCATATTTCTATGTTCTATCATGTGGCTTGGTACCTTATCTCGGCACAGCATGTTCGTCTCCTCTTTCCTCTGCGTCTTGCTTGCTACTCCTGAGACTCTACCCTTCTTCTTCCTAGTGTTCTCCTAGTCTTGCACTCCTGTCCTGTGGTGGTATTGTGTTCCCCAAAATATTGTGCACCATAGTAAACTTATCTGGGGTCAGAGAACAGAACACCCACTAGATGCAGAGGCTAGAAAATGGTGGCACTCACGCCTTTAATCCTAGCATTCCAGAGGCAGAAATCCGTCTGGATTTCAGGATACACTGGAAACAGCCAGGCATAGTGACACACGCCTTTAATCTCAGAAAGTGATGGCAGAAAGCAGAAAGGTATATAAGGCATGAAAACCAGGAACTAGGCTGGTTAAGCATTCAGGCTTTCAAGAAGCAGCTGAGCTGAGATTCATTTGGATAAGGACTCAGAGGCTTCCAGTCTGAGGAAACAGGATCAGCTGAGGAACTGACAAGGTGAGGTAGCTGTGGCTTGTTCTGCTTCTCTGATCTTCCAGCATTCACCCCAATACCTGGCCTCAGGTTTGACTTTATTAATAAGTACCTTTAAGATTCATGCTACATCTGGCACCCAACGTTCGTGGTATGAATTCATGGAAAAACTACTTGCCTGTGGCCTTTCGGGCCCCAGATCAGATCCGAGCTATCTTCAGCTGGTTGTGGTGGAGCACACTGGTTGGATTTACTGAAGGAGGCAGAGGCAGGAGGATCCCAAGTTTGAGGCCGGCCTAGGAGGCTTGCTAAGGAGAAGCTTCGGCTGGGGTGCAGCCACATTGGAAACAGCTAGGTGGTGGTGACACACGCCTTTAATCCTAAGAAGTGAGTCTTTAATCCCAGGGAATGATGGCAGATAGCAGAAAGGTATATAAGGTGTGAGGACCAGGAACTAGCAGCTTTTGGCTGGTTAAGCTTTCAGGCTTTGAGCAGCAGAGTTCAGCTGAGATCCATTCTGGATAAGGACATAGAGGCTTCCAGTTTGAGGAAACAAGATCAGCTAAGGAACTGGCGAGGTAAAGTTGGCTGTGGCTTGTTCTGCTTCTCTGATCTTCCAGCATTCACCCCAATACCTGGCTCTGGGTTTGTTTTTATTAATAAGACTCTTTAAGATTCATGCTATAGACCCTGGAGTTGCTGGCTGCTTCTCATCGTGTTGGTGACTGCGGTGATGCTGCTACCTGGGACAAAGGGTTTATTGCTGCTTGTTCAGAGAAGAATTGACAGGACCATCGTGTTACAAGAAAGCAAAGGTCAGTTTGGAAAAGTTTGGCAAGACAAATGGTGGGGAGAAATTGCTGTGAAGATTTTCTCTTCTAGAGAAGAATGTTCATGGTTCCGAGAGACAGACATTTATCAGACTGTGATTGCTCCAAACCACAGAGGAGGCACAAAAAAAAAAGTCTGCAGTGAACGATGACCATGCCTAACAGTGACTTTGAAATCTTCAAAATGATGACAGGATCCCATAATGATGATTCCATATGGACTATGGTAAAGCCATTAAGCTGATTAACACCACCAAAAGATGGACTCTGGACTACAAACTACTCAGGACAATTTTGAGATGGCTAGCTGAGATGATCCAGCCTGACAGGCTACTACTGAACAAGGACTTGAAACAAGCCCTGCACTTTCTCATTATGCAGCGACTGGACAAATATACAGGACTTGACAATTAACCCAAAAATTTTCTTTTCAGAATCCCGTAAAGACGTCTTCACCCCAAGAAAGCAGGAAGTAATTTTAAGAAAACGACGCCCACATTCCCAAGAGGTGGGATGAGAGGTTTTTGGTCGTTTAATGAGTTTTGGATATTGTCATTGTTTACAATGGTTGGTTACAAGTTGTTAATTGTTAATGGTCAGGAAAAAAGCTGAACATGGAGATTAGATTCAGAGGTTTTGTTTAAAAAAAAGGAAAAAGAAAGAAGAGAATATAGATATGAGGTAGATCATTGACTCTACTCTGAGAAAAAAGATAAAGAAATAATAGGATAAATGGGTAGATCACTGAATCTACTCTAAAAAGAAAATGGAGAAGATATAAAAATGACAAAAGGTAGATTACTGAATCTATTATGAAAAGAAAAAAAGAGAATATACACATAATAAGATAAAAAGGGAGATTATTGAATCTACTTTTAAAAAGGAACTACTTGTTTTACATAGGATAAGTAATGAATTTTTTTTGTCTGAGTTTATCAACTGTTACTAGACTGGACATTGTTAATATATATAATGGAGTTTTTATCTGAATCTGTCAAATGTTAATGGACTAGACATCGTTAATGTAATTCTTGACTATATATTGTATATACTTATTGGATAGTTTTTCTTGTATTAGTTATAAGCCTTTTTAAAATTTTAGACAAAAAAGGGGAAATGTGGTGGTATTGTGTTCCCCAAAATATTGTGCACCATAGTAAACTTATCTGGGGTCAGAGAACAGAACAGCCACTAGATACAGAGGCTAGAAAATGGTGGCACTCACGCCTTTAATCCTATCATTCCAGAGGCAGAAATCTGTCTGGATCTCTGTGAGTTCAAGGCCACATTGGAAACAGCCAGGCATGGTGACACATGCCTTTAATCCCAGAAAGTGAGCCTTTAACCCCAGAAAGTGATGGCAGGAAGCAGAAAGGTATATAAGGCATGAAAACCAGGAACTAGGCTGGTTAAGCATTCAGGCTTTCAAGAAGCAGCTGAGCCGGGCGGTGGTGGCGCACACCTTTAATCCCAGCACTCGGGAGGCAGAGGCAGGCGGATCTCTGTGAGTTCAAGGCCAGCCTGGGCTACCAAGTGAGTTCCAGGAAAGGCGCAAAGCTACACAGAGAAATCCTGTCTCGAAAAACCAAAAAAAAAGAAGCAGCTGAGCTGAGATTCATTTGGATAAGGACTCAGAGGCTTCCAGTCTGAGGAAACAGGATCAGCTGAGGAACTGGTGAGGTGAGGTAGCTGTGGCTTGTTCTGCTTCTCTGATCTTCCAGCATTCACCCTAATACCTGGCCTCAGGTTTGATTTTATTAATAAGTACCTTTAAGATTCATGCTACACTATCCAATCTCTTCCTGTCCAGCTATAGGCCAGTCAACTCTTCATTAACAATGAGAGGAACACATCTTCACAGTAAACAAAAGGATTATTCCACAGCATGCATGATGGCAAGTTGCTCCCTGATCTCTAGTCAAATTTGGAAAGTCAGGGGTAGGGTGCCAGCCTTGGCTCAGTTCCCATCAGTGTAACATCCTGGTGGATATAGCTCATGTGGAGAACATGTCTCATAACTACCAAACTATTCTATATTAAGCCAGGCATAAAGAAGACAAGGAGTGAGGTTTTGAGGGCAGTTCTCTTAGTGACCTAGGGACTCCTACCAGATGTCACTACCCAGAGGTTCCGTCTATCTCCTAGTCATGCTACATGGGGACCCTGACAGTGAGCTTTGGGACATATTACCCAGACTCCAATCATATCAGTGACTTTAGCAAGGGTGGTAGGAGTCTAGAATGATACAATAACATCTTAATAACATCTCAGGAAATTCTGTATAGTGATCTAAACCATGGGAATGCAGACGTGTTGGATGACGGCCAGTGAGATGGATCAGGCAAAGCAAGTAAAGATACTTGCTACTGGGACTGATGACCTGAGTTCAATTTCTGGAATCCACATTGTAGTAGGAGAGAACTGACTCCTGAAAGTTGTCCTCTGTTGACTACACATGTGCTGCTGTGGCATGTACATACACACACACTCTCTCTCTCTCTCTAGAGAGAGAGAGAGTGTGTGTGTGTGTGTGTGTTAGGAGGGAGAGAAATAAATTTAAAAAAGTTTTTTTGAATTGTTGTGTATAAGTCAAAACATAAAATATAAAGATAATAATATAAAATGAAAGAAAAAGAAAGCCTGTAGTTCTCACAAATGCCATCACTTGTTTCCTGTTAGTGGCAGAACCAGGTCAGGAGATTTTCATTAAGACATGCCTCACAAGCAGTGCTTCTGTTTTTTATTTAATATAGTTTCATGAGTAAGTCTAAGGGAACAGAAGAGATACATTTGAATATGTAGATGATTTTCAATGAAGAGGGAGATTCTTCTTCTATAATATCTTTTTTATTAAGAAAAATTCCACGTAGATGTTTGTGATTCTGATTTATAGTAATTTAGGAATATTGGGCATAGGCTGCTTAATTAATAATGTATATAAGTCTTTTATTTGTGTCTATTTTACAGCAAGAACTTTCAGAGTAGAAATACAGAATGTGTATCCATACTTAAAATAGAATAAAGCATTTCCCCCTCATTGTACCTTCAGACTACAGTGATGCAGAGTCTTCTAAGAAAGTTGTAAGACTGAAAAGTGAAATAACCAAGGGCTCAGGCTTTTGCATAGATGGCAATAGGTTCATTTGACTCCAGTGAAGTGGTTGTCAACATTCCTAATGCTTCAGTCCTATAATGCAATTCCTCATGTTGTGGATCCTCAACCATAAAATTATTTTCATTGTTACTTCATAACTGTAATTTTGCTACTGTTATGAATCATAATGTAAATATCTGATATTCAGGATATCTGATATGTGAACCCCATGAAAGAGTTGTTCAACTCTGGGGTCATGACCCACAGGTTGAGAACCACTGAGTCTAGCATGAGGGATTTAAAAGAGGGAAAATCAGTCAAGTCTCCTTTTCTAACTGTTGCTCCTTTGGGAAGTCCTTGCTTCTTACACTTTTTTTCATCTGTAAAAAAACAAAACAAAAACGATGGGACAATAAATTGTTTACTCATTTGGACAAGAGCACATATTAGGGGTTGCTTCTCTGGTCACAGATTCCTGCTGATCAGGGTTCACTCTCTTGTCCTGTTTCCCATTAGGAAACAATAGCTTCCATTTGTGATGTGACCTGCCCTAAAGGGGTAAACTCTGCAACTACAGAAAAAAATGAAGCCATTGACCTAAACATGGACTGAACTCTGACCCTGACTTCATTAGTATTTTCACTAATGTGGGTAACTACCAGAAGCTTGCACTTAGAATTGCCCTGAATCACACCATGTAGCCAACACCATATGTCACCAATCACACCATATATCGTTGCCATTATGACCAAAAATGCTCTCTGTGAGAGAAAATATATGAAAACAGTATGCTTTTAATTCTGTATTGGTGTCTCAGTGCCTTTGAGAATTGAGAGATTATTCAGTTAACCATTCTAATAATGATAATTAAATATTAGTAATATCAGCAAATAATGACAGCTTGCATTATTTTTGTAGGTCAGTTTTATAGCACAAATTGTGTCTCCTTCCCCAATTCATGCATTTTAGTCTTAACTGCTCACTACCTGGAATATGGCTTCATTTGGAGTCTTCAAAAAGGAACAATTAAAGATGTTGTAAGGTAGGCTACAACTAACCATGGCTGTTGTCCTGGGAAGAAAAGATGGGATATAGACATGCAGGTGCAGTGGGATGGCAGTATGAAGACATGGGGAAAATGGCCATCTACTAGGGAGGCCCCAGAAAGAGCTAACCATGCTGATCCTTTGATCTTGGACTTTTAGATTCCAGAACTGTGTTTTTAAAGCACCCAGCCTGTGCTGTGATCTTATGGCAGCCTGAACAAACCAAACCAAACTAGGCACCCTGCTGAGTGCTTTTTGTTCATCACCTCTTTTGCTTTCTACAATAACCTACAGAACACATACCTTTATTGCTCCTTTGCCAGTCAGGGATATTAGGTTTAGACTTAAGAGCTAATAAGTGGGAACTGCTAGGCAGTTACCAGCATCCAAAGGCAACTGTGCCAATGCCTTGCCCCTTTCCTGTCTTCTCTCTTGAGATAACAGTGGTAACCTTATTTATTTATTTATTTATTTATTTATTTATTTATTTATTTTTTTGAGAAAATAGTGCTGTGCTAATTGTTTTATTCTCATTGCACAGATACAGAATCTTGAGACTCTGGAATGTATTGTCTGACATTGTTCCCTCCAATGGCAGAGGTAAAACCCAAGCCAAGTATGTGTGCCCCCTAGCCAGTAGTCAGGACCTGTTTACATCAGTCCTTCCTTTACCTTTTGTCTGGAAGAAAGGAATAAATCTTATTTATTTTGATTTTTTTAGATCCTGGAATACTGCTTGAGTAGAATTGAAACTTCTTTCTGCTTTCTATAATAAAACATTTTAAAATTAAAAAGTATTCATTATTGTTTAAAACTATGAAGGAAGAAAAATTATAAAAAGGAAATTATGAAGAGATTAGCCACTTCATTCTGATAAAGTTAATAATTTGTAGC